>PVHP010002223.1:0-93151 GCA_004024765.1 Zapus hudsonius | reverse complement strand
GGGCCAGGAAGACCGGGATGAGTACTAAGATATACAGGATCCCTTGCCACAAGGACTAATACAGACAGCCCACGGAGGAGGATATACAACTGATCAGGGACGGGGAGGGGGGGATTGGGGAATTCGGGATAACAACGCATGGTTTGCCCACTAAATAATGTAACTCATTATGGACAATAAATATATATTTTAAAAAAAGTTTTAAAGAAAACAGGAGACAGCAGCAGATTGCAAGTGTTTTTGTTTTTATTTTTTCACTAGTATAATTTGAGTACTGTTTTTCAACAATTTTACAAAAATAAAATCAGAAAATAGTAAAATGTAAAAGAATTACACAATTGTAAAGAATCCTTAGTATATGGTATCCTCTTATGCACGAAATATGGATATAATGGAACTCTCAACAAAAATTTGTTTTTTAAGATTTTTTTCTCTTCATCTCTCATTAATGAATATACTTGCACTTTCATTATGTTAGAATAAAGTCTCTCTAGCTGTTTGAATATGCTTTAATATGGCCATATGACAAAAATAGAAAATTTAAGAATTTTAAGAACAATTTTACTATGCGCATTTGATTTATTCAAATTATTTGCCCAAGTTACAAAAGACACAGTGGAGATCAGAAAGACTTAAAGGACTTAAAGGTAGTCCAATATTGATGGTCCATAATTGTTAAACATTAATTTGCATACTAAGATTTTCATTTTGAGATAGGGTTTCCTATTACTGTATAGCCTAGGCTGGTCTTGAATTTTCAGAGGTCCTCCTGCATCTGCTTCTCAAGTGCTGGGATTGCAGGTATTCGCAACATTGCTCAGCTAAGAAACACTTTGTATTCAAAATGTAAAGCTGATGGTTTTGTGTGTTGACATCTACTCACTCAGAAGTTAAAACCTCCTATTTTGCTCACTGATTTTCCCTGATCTGCAGTCTGAAAGAGTGGCAGAAATCCAACATAAACAACCTTGGGCAATGAGTATAACATTTTCTTTTAAAAACATTCTAAATTTGCATAGCGATTTTTTTTAAACTACAAATCAACAACATATTTTTAATAAAGTTTCTCTGTTTTAATGTGCCTTAAACTGTCTAACAGCTGAAAGAAAGCAATTCAAATATTTGGTGTGTGATTCATTATGTCCTCATCACTGGTGAGTGCTTGCAGAGAAAAATAAATAAGAGAAGCAATCCACCTTAATAGCCTTATAAGTTTATAGGTACCCAACTTCCTGTTAAACTAGACAATGCATTTTAGGAAAAGATCCATTATTTACAAGTGATTCTAGCAGACAAGCCTTAGTTTAGTTTTTTTAAATATTTTATTTATTTATTTGAGTGAGTGTGATAGTGAGATAGAGAGTGGCAGAGAGAGAGAGAGAGAGAGAGAGAGAGAGAGTGAGAGAATGGGTTCACCACTGCAAAGGATCTCCAGACACATGTGCCACTTTGTGCATCTGGCTTAATGTGGGTGCTGGGGAATTGAACTCAGTTTCTTCTGCTTTGCAGACAAATGCCTTAACTGCTAAGCCATTTCTCCAGCCTATACATATTTTAAACAGTGAGTTAAGAGTTGATTTCTAGAAGTATGTAACCTCAGTAATATGACAGCTAAGAAAAAGAAGCAAAGCATTTCAAGCAACTATTTTTGTAAATATGTTTGTAATTAAACTTGTGTCTTTAAAATTTACTTTTTTCATGATATACACACACATTTGATCGAAAGCAACTTTAGATTGTCAATGTAGGCAGTCTGCATTCACTCATTCCATTTTTATTTATATACATGGCAAAACAAAATAAAAGTTAACTGTTTTATTCTGAAATCTTTCCAAAGTATTTACTTGCAGATTAATCAAACAAGATCACTGTGTGATACAATTCTTCCATTTGAACCACTAATGGATTACAGATAATTTCCATAATTACTTTTTTTATGAATTAGAGTCAAATAAAATGATCACTTAATATTTTGAAAGTTTCTTAACAAGATATGCAGTTTTAATGATATTATATATTCAATAGATCTAAGTAGAATAGGAACTGCTGTCTTAAATAAAGTGTCTGAATTTTTAATATAGAATATACTTAAACATCTTAGAACAAGAGATCTCCAAAACATATTCAAAGATTGAAATAAAAATATCAGATATCTAATTGGTTTAAGTAAAATATTAATTAATATTCATAATTGTTAGTGATAGAGTAAGTTGGTAGGACACCATTTTTCTCCAAGTGAATATTACTTGAATACTTGTCAAAAATTTCTGAATGAACAATAGGTTTGAAATTTTATGTTTTAAATTATATCTAAGCTTTAGATGTATGAATCACAACAATGACAATAACATAGGAAATAAGAAAGAGAAAGAAGCCAGCTTGCACACAAATAAACAATTAGATGCATTCAGAGTGTGGTACATATAAATATAACTATACCTTTAACAATATCATAAAAGATAGGAACTTACAGAAGCTGTCATAGATCACATACACATAGCTGAATAGGCTATATTAACTTCGATTAAAATATCAACAGAAGATTTCTGGAATAAGTAAATACATTTGAATATCTCCTGCTAAATTACATTCTGACATCATTATTGGTTGCCGGTGTGGAGGCTCATGCCTGTATTTCTGGTGCTTGCAAGTCTGAAGCAGAAGGAATACTGTAAATTTGAGACAAGCCTGGGCTACATAGTAGTTACAAGCCAGCCTTGTCACAGAAGCAAAAAATACATACATACAAAGGAACAAAGCCACAAACTGGCCTGGTGGCACCAACCTGTGATATTAGCCACTCAAGGGACCAAGGCAAGAGGATTGAAGGCCCCTCCGGTATATAGAGCAAATTCAAGGCCAGCTTGGGCAATTTTGTATGACTGTCAAAAAATGCTGTTCCTTCCCTCACTGAGCTGTTGACCAAAGTGACCCACGAGGTTCCAAAAACAAGACAGAATTCTGTCAAAGCCCTTGAATGCCCTCCCCAGGCTTGAGGCAAACCCCTGTTGCTGAAGAAAGCACAGAATGCCATTGATCAGCATCGAGAGACCCGTGAGGTCCAGAATGGTAACCAGCCCCCAGATGGTAGGTAGTGCAGTGCTGGAAGGCACTACACAAGCTGCCAGGGGAAGCTGATCAAGGACACTGGAGTAAACAGAGACCACTGGCATGAAACACAGACTGTGGCCATGAGTAGACTGACCATACCTCCTACTGGGAGAGAACAGCGAACCAAGAAAGGAGCACTCGTGCAATGGAGGAGTCTGGGCCTGGGGGAGACAATCAACAGCTTTTAAATTCGGCCAAATATTCCACTTAGGGAGGGGGAGCCCTTGACTGGAACTGGGGATTCAGGGCGATAGGCACCAGATCCCATACTATTGGGCTCCCAAGAAAAGATGCACTATGGGAGCGATTGATGGGGAGACTACTAAAAATAGAATCTAGGTAATCCAGAATTGTGTATATTTTTTAACCTATACTGATCTCACTCTCCGATGGAGATTGTGTTTGTCTTTTTCAGAATGCAACGAGAGAGCTGTGGCCCATCTAATCCTACAACCGACCATAGGCAGATAGCTGAGATCCTGGGAAGAGATGAGCCACCACAGCCATATTGTGGAGGATCCATATGGAACCCTGCAGAGAATGATGGGCTGAATAAGGGACCCACAGCCACAGCCATTCAATCAGCACAGGATAAGCCAGTGAGACAGAAACCAACAATTCTCGACACAAAAACCCCTAAGCTCACACATTAAAGCAGCCTTAATACTCACCCACCACGACTCAGGGAACTGAGCGGAAGAGGGGGCAAAAGATTGTGAGAGCCGTGGTGGGGGAGACTGTCCATAGGTATGACACCACTCAGTAACAACACACTTGGGCCAGGAGGACCAGGCTGAGTACTAGGCTATCCATGGTCCCCTGTCACAAGGACTGATCCAGACGACCCATGGAGGAGGATATCCAGCCGATTGGGGATGGGGAGGGGGGCATTGCGAAATTGGGGATAACAACTCATTGTTTTTCTACTAAATAATGTAACTCATTATGGACAATAAATATTAAAAAAGAGAAGTAAAACCAGGGATAGACATATAGCTCAGTAGGAGAGTGTTTTTCCTAACATGGATGAGGCCTTAGCGTCAATCAGGACTATTCCAAAGAAAGATAAAACTAAGGAAAAGAAAAGAAATGGAAATCACTATTAACTTCCTAGACTCTGATCATCAAGCTGAGAGTGATTTCTTTTAGAACAAGTATCTACATGTGAAGGATCCTGACAATGCCATTTTCCTTAAAACGCTTAAGAAGTGTTCGAAGTGTAAGACTCACATGCACTCAGTTATGAGCAAATATAGGGACCTACGAAGTTCTACATCTGTAGAGATGATGCATGTGCACACACTTATTATATAATAAAAATATTGGAAACAACAAAACTAGAAAGACAAAGAATCACATAGGAAGATGAGCCCCAGCTTATGACACGTGCCCAGGTACTCTTCAGGGCAGATGAATAGAAGGACCATGCAAATCCTAGTTGCTTCTTTTTTCTTAAATGAGCCTTGGTGTCCAACCACCCAGCTGTTAGACACCCTTGGAGGAACACCAATGGTGATCTGCTGGAGCACCCTTCCCAGAGATGCCGGATAATATGACTAGGTCAGAAAGTTGTGCTGTTTTTTGGTTTGTTTTGTCCAAACAACCACAAAATAAAGTAGTTAAATATAATATAATTTATATACTCTAGATATTCGGAAATCAATTTCTGACAGCACACAAGTCTTAATCAAATACCTAATATGTGTTTATTTTGCCCATTAAATATACACATTTTTGCAAATATCCTATCCATATGGGAGTGAAGAGTTATTAGGTTCAAATGTGAATAATTTTGTTGTTTGCAGTTTTCACTATTTAAATGAAGAATTTCAGAATTTTTACATGTCTCTTCAGGAATCATCAAATATTCTCCATTAAAAAAAAAAAAACAACTTATCCAATCTCAAATTAAACCAAAAAGGCAATCAGGCAAGCAGAAATAATTCCAGGACTCCTCCTAATTACAAATATTTGGTTGATCTTAAATCACAATTTTGACTAGAATATTTGGGTTAATTCAGTTTTTTTCTATAGTTTTCTCCTTCCACATGACTCTAAGCAAGTTTACAGAGAAAGTTTATGTTAAGTTTATTGAGATGCGAAAGTTAAAACAAATCTCTGCTTCCACAGAGTAAGAAGTGGAGGAGATTCTTATCTTTGGAAAGACAATCTTTAAATAATTACTAATAAATTATAACATCAATATTATTATTTTTAATATTTTCATTTATTTATTTGAGACAGAGAAAGACAAAAAGAGGCAGACGCAGAGAGAGTACAGACATGCCTGATCTCCACCACTAGACACAAACTGGAGACACTTGCATCTGGCTTTGCATGAGTACTGAGGAATCAAGCTCAGGCTGTCAGGCTTTTCAAGGAAGTGTTTTTAACTGCAGAGCTTTCTTCCACCCAATATTATTCTTATATTGTTATATATACCTTGTTCTCTCCATCTTTGAACTCTGAGAATTTCAAAACTTTATATATAAATACCTCATAAGAAAATGTCAAAAGTTGACTAAGTAAACATATTATCTAACATTGAAATGTAGCACTGAATAATATATTGGTCTCTTTTTTCCCAAATAATACCAGAGTTAAATTATTAAAGTATTTCAATTGGGTTATTCTTTATAATTAAATTAAGGCCTAAATGGAAATTAAGAATCCTGTAAATCAATGACAGTTCAAAACAGTTCATATTTTTAGAATTTGGCTTCTTATTTCTTGAAGAGAAATTCTAGTCTAGAAATAGAATGGAATGAACTGGTCACAGCAACCTAGTTTTATAATCCTCTTTTCTATGAAGATCAGTCAAATGTTATTTTCTCCCTTATCATTCTAAAGCTTTACCCTTAGCTTCTTTCTCTCCCTAAAATTGTCTACCGCCAACCCCACTCTGACCATGAAATGGACTAAGTTCTTGCCTGCTAACTTTTACATTAGAGACTTCTACTACAGAATTACTATCCTCAAAAGACTGGATCCTTGTGTGACTTTTAAAATATCATATGCTACACAGAGATGAGTTATATTTTTTACCATGAGAATCCTCATTTTGAGGAATTTTCCTTTTAGGTTAGTTGAATGAATAATAGAGGGAAATGCAGAAGAATGCAAGATAAACATTTTTCTAAATTATTAAAATACGTTCCTGATTATAAAACTACAAGCTTATTCCTCTAGTGCCAAGCAAGCAGTTTGAGTTTTAAATACTTACTGAGAAATGGTGTTTTGTTGTGATTTCATAAACAACCAGCAGAAAAATATTCATCCTAAATGTTAGAGATATAAAACTATCCCTTACTTAGTACCTAGTGGAAGTGCTATGAAAAAAAAATAAGAAACCAAACATTTCCTCTGTGGAGAGCTGGAGAGGGTGCAGATAATTGTTTCTCTCTCCAACAAAGAGCTCTGAGGGCATCACAGTCCCTGCAAACTTACATCAACTTTCTGGATGCCTAGCTCCTTATCTGTGGAAAGAGGAAAGAGGCAGAGTCCAGAGCATGCTCTCTCTGCTTGCAAAGCTGCCTCCAAGAGAGTTCCAAGCAAAGCTGCTCCTGGATAATCCCTGCTTCCTACCCACGTACAAACTATCTAATATCCTTCTGCCATTTCTGGGACTGACATTGGATTAATGCAAACTCATCTCTCTAGAGTCAGTATTTTGCCATGTTTAATGATTACGTTGCTAAATTCCCAATTTGCATGTAAAACTGAATTGAATTTTTTCTTTGATTATCTCATCTAGGTACTGCTCTTGCTTTTATTTTAAAATGATATTTTACCAAAGAAAATTTATATTTACTTTAAAAAATTTGAAATTTCAAGATATGTTTTATCTTCTCCCTCAAATTTACCCAGGATTCTGATTACTATGTAAAATGTTGTTAATTTTAGGCTTCTGAGACTAGTTATATAAAGTTATATAAAGAAAGATCAAAGTCTTACTTGAAAAAAAAATTGAAAAATAATTTTAGTAAGCTGTTCTTTGTAAAATGTATTCCAAAATTAAGCTAAATATTTGAAATCTCCTATTTCATATTAAAATTCTAATTGCTCATGACTGATATTCATAATATAATATTGTGAAATATTTATTATTTTTTATCCAACTAAGTGAAATTTTCAGAGTGCGCTGATTACATAGATCATTACGCAGAACAGATTGAGCAATCAATGAAAGGATTACCTGGCATTCATGATCTTGTGAACTGAGAAATGCATATCACCAAGGACACAAAGGTTCTACAAATAACATTAAATTCCTTTCTTTATGCGTCTGCAGATGCGACAGAAAATATCACTATAGATTTTTTTCAGAAATACACTACTTACATTGAAGATGTACCTTGAGAAATTCATGAATTCTCTTCATTCAAGAGGGTCTCCAAATGTATATGTAATAAGTTCTACTAAAATAATGGCCCTCTTTGGAATCCAATTTATGAGCATACTAAATTATTCTTTAAACTTTCATTTGTAAGTGATATATGAAAAGATGATATGCAGTCTGTGATCAATAAACGTTTCACTGAGTCCTACTCTCCGTGTCCAGTGTATCATTGTTTCACATAGTGATTTCACAAATCTTTCTCTAAAACAATTAATAAACAGCCTTCATTTTTGTGTTTAAGAGGGACCAAGTTTATTCATTCTCGTAAAGCCTCAACAAATAGATAAAATATAGGATATAAATAATTTCAATGTTTTAAAGATCAGGAAATAAAAGCCGTTTCATTTTTCTAAGCAAAACATCCAATAGGCATGCTCTGCAATTGCCCAAGCCTTCTGATGGAGGAGGGAATATGAACCTAGGAGAGATTGTTGGTCTCCCTGCATCCGAGGCCAAGCTAGCCAGAGTACATAAAGGATGTTGGATATAATACAGCTACACAGAGAGAAAGCTATGTGGATTTGAAGCTTACCCATTCAATTTTATGCCTAGAATTGATGTGAAGTGTGACCAGAGCCAAAGGCAGGACTATCCAGAAGTTTATGAGGTGGGTTTTCATAACTCACATAGAGTCATCATGTTTATTTCCACCAGTCAAAATGGGAAAATTTAAGAATCCGTGGGTAGTGAGTATTCAGAAATATTTTGACTTTTCAGTGGCTCTTTAAACGTGAATTTTAAAGCAAGTCCTGGCTGCTACCATGCATTTTCCCACAGATACAAGAGAAGACCAGATCACAGAAAGCTACAAACCATAATGACTGACATCTAATAAATGCACAGATGCAGGGATCAACAGCCGATATATAGGAAGGAAACACAGTTAACTGAAATTGATCTGTAAAAGATGAAGTTGAAAGAATTAGTACACAGAAGATTAGAACTCTGATAAGCTCAAGATTTCAATAATTATAAAATATCAAGTATATAAATTAAGATATGAAATATTTTTATGTGTAAGTCAAACATCTATAGGGAAATGAAACTGAATTGAAAACTATACTAGATTAGTGTGGAGGCAAATTAAACTTTCCAGATTAATGAACTTCAAAATTTATCAGTACAATGTATCCACAAGAGAAGAATTAAAAAAATATATTAACAGAGCATCACTGGACAATAGAGCAGATTCAGGTATCCTAAATATGTTGCCAAGGTAGAAGGGGCAGAAAATTAGTTTAAAAGTAGTGCTGAGTTGTTACAGAAGAATAAATTCATGAAAAGCATAGTTCTAAGATGTACAGTATAACCACTGAACAAAAATACCTGAAATCATTCAAAATCATTTAACAATAATGAAAATTTATTAAAAAATCAAAACTAGATACCACATTCATAGAGGTGTAAAAGAAAACAGAGAATTTCTCATGGGAAACAAGTCAAGGAGGAAGACATTAAAATTTAATTTTAAAATTGGGCCACCACCTACAGACACCAAAATATAGCAAGCAAATTAATATATTTTAAAATGACAGCTATGTTTTAGATATGAAGTTGCCTCCAACAGGCTTGTATGTTGAAGATTCTGTCACTAGCTGATTCACTCAATCATTAAAAGGTGGGTGAGTCTTGAGGAATCTTAAGGTTTAATCTATTGATGGACTCACAATTCTGTAGAATTATTGGGAAGAGGTAGGAATCTTCTGGATTGAGGCCTTGTCGTAGTCAGCCACACGCCACTGGATGAATCTCCAAACCAGGCATGACTTTGGGGAGGAAAGAATTTATTGAAGGAATAGACCCAGGGGAAGTTAAGAAAAAGGCTGGCCCCCTTTTACAGGAGCCAGCAGAGAGAGAGAAACAGCACCTCCAGAAGCAAGCAAGCAACTGTAACACACTGTGATTCACAAAATGCAGATCTCCAGACCAGGGTTCTGGCTCTTCTTTTGCATATCTATCCTTAGTATTTTACATCCAAATTAGAAAGGGTCAGTCTCCAGGAGGCTAGGCCAAAGTGGCACTTCCTCCAGCCAGAAGCCTGGAAACAATTAATAATTTTAATAAATCCTTAATTCTTCTGAGGGACATTTTTCAAACTACTACAGGCCTATTTGGAAGAATTATGTTGTTGAGGGCATACCCTTGAACCTCATTGTGTTTCTGATCTCCTGAGGTAGGCACCCATGCTCCCCAACATACTTCCACATGATGTGATGCCTCTCCACAGACCCATAAACAATGAAGTAGTCAACCATGCACTATAGTTTCTGAAACTGTGACCCAAATCAAATCTTCCCTTATGTGGGTTGTTCTGGGTATGTTGTCACAGAGATGAAAACTTTTGAGGTTAGAATAAAAAAAATTTGGGATTTAAAGAAGATGAGCATTTATCAACAAATATAAAATGTTAATGAAGTCTTTCAGACCAAGGAAAATTACAAAACTGTTAATTTGGCTCTATCTAAGAAAATAAAAAATACTAGAAATGAGAATGCTGTGGGTAAATGCAAAACACAAATCTCATGTTAATTAAAACAATTGCTGTACTTGCATAGGGTTGATTGTACTCCTCAAAGCTGCATGTTTTGGAATTTAATCATCACTGTGACTATTAACTGAGTTGAAATCTAGAGGTGAGCATTTGGGAGTAGACAGGAGGTTATGTTATCATCAAGTATCCATAAGTGAACTCCCAGTGGCTTTGTATAAAAGACAAAAACAAGAAGAAACAAATAACCACACGCATCTCCCTGCCTCTTGCCATGGGGTATGCTGTGCCACAGTGTGTCTCTCCCAGTACGAAAGCCACCACCACATTCTGAGCCTTGGCTTTGGAACTCTGGAACTCTGAGCCCAAAGTAAACTTTTCCTAAGTTAAACAGAAAGTCACCTCACCTCAGGTGTTTCACTCTAGTAGCAAAAATTCTACTATTGCACTGGAGTAAAGCTCAAGATGTTAATGAGTCAAACTGAAATAAAAGGAAACAATTATGGGTTTCATTATATGCAAGAATACATTTTATGATAATACTTAGAAGAATGTCTCAACAGAAAGAAAATTGTAATATAGTAGTTGATGCTTTATATTGGTTGTCAACTTGAATAGACCTAGAGGGATTATCTTGATTAGGTTAGTTGAGGTAGAAAGGCCTGCTTTAAATGTGAGGACATATATAATTCCATGGCTAGGATCCTAGACTGGATTCATATGGGAGAGCTGGCTGAGCAACAGTGTGATCACTCTGCTTCCTCACTGTGGACTGAATGTTACTAACTGCTTCAAGCTTCTGCTGCCATGCCTTTCCCACCATGATGGACTGTGGCCTGGAACTCTGAGTCGGAATAAATCCTTCCACTCTTAACTTGGTATTTTGTCCCAACAATGAGAAGGCAACTGGTACGTAGACATCATAAAATCTTATATCATCGGGCTGGAGAGATGGCTAAATGGTTAAGGCGCTTGCCTCCAGTGCCTAAAGACCAGGTTCAATTCTCCAGTACCCACATAAGCCAGATGCACAAGGTGGTGCATGTGGCTTGAAGCCCTGGCATACCCATGGCATACCCATACTCTCTCTCTCTCTCTCTCTCTCTCTCTCTCTCTCTCTCTCTCTCTGCTTGAAAATAAATAACACATTTTTAAAAATCTCATATCATCTCATGGCATAGTACTTGAAGCTGAATATGACAAGCTACAGATATGTACATGGAACTTTAAAGCTTCCATAATCTAGAGCTCTAACTAATAATAATAAAATAAAATCATAACACATACTTGATAAATGTTAAAGAAGGCATCAAAAGAAGAAAATGGAACCAGAGACTACATAATTCATTTAGAAAGCAAACAATAAGATAGTATGATTAAAGCAATTATAATGATATTTATAGAATATATACTATACTTTTAGGGGGATATCTGTTTTGATAACATATATCCACAAAATAATTCAAGTATTGAAATAATTATTCCAAAAATCCTTATATGATAAATTATCTGAAAATCAATTATTTGAATATTACTCATTATATAACTGATTGCCAAAAAAATTACATCAACTCCTCAAGAAGAATGTCTAATTGTTTGAGCACTGTCAGAGAAACAAGACTCTTCCCACATTCACTAAAGACTGCCTTTTTCTGAGTATTTTAGAGCCAGAATGTTGGAGGGAGTGCGTTTTCCTCCAAGGACAAGTTAGCTTTCCACAGCATCCAAACTGCCATCCTGAGAGTCATCCTTTCTGGAAGAGATACAGAGCACTTTGTGAAAGGGACCAGCACTGACCTCCTGCTAGAAAGAACCCTGATGCCAGTCTCTGCATTGCTTTCCTCAGCACCATGCTTCTGGTGCTGCTGATGGGAGACTTTCTGACAACATGGGCCGGGCATGAAGCACAGTGGTAGAGGCCTTACCTAGCTTGTGCAAGGCACCGGTGTAAGTTCTTAACAATACACACACACACACACACACACACACACACACACACACACACACACACAAACACACACACACAAATAAATAAATACCACGTCAGTTTTTTTATCTTTCATACACAGATCTGAATTGAAGCCATAGACGTGCATTTTTCTTCTAAAGAATTTAGTGGAATACTTGCTATAAAACATGAAATTATATAGTTGTATATTGATTGTTGGGTAAAATTTGTGGCTCCTTAATTTTTACAGACACATTGTAATTCTAACTATCTGCTATATGGAAAGAGTTTAAGATAAAAGGCAGAGTAGATGTCTTGAAAAGACAGAAGATGCTAATCACCAATGGGCTTTAGAATGTAAAATGTGTGTGTGTGTGTGTGTGTGTGTGTGTGTGTGTGTGTGTGTGTGTGTGTGTGAAGGCATGAGAAAGGTCAAGGCTTTCTAGCTTGAAGAAGTAAGCACAGTGGTGGCACACGCCTTTAATCCCAGCACTCGGGAGGTTGAGTTCAAGGCCACCCTGAGAGTACATAGTGAATTCCAGGTCAGCCTGGGCTAGAGTGAGACCCTACCTCGAAAAAACAAAACAAAAACAGAAAGAAGTCTACTAGATTCTTTATCCCTTATGAGGTGGAAGAAATAAGGGTCACCAAAGAGGGAAGAAAGGAACATATTAGCACAATTGAAGTAATTTCATCTCAGCTTGGGAATTACAGTATAGTCAATGGGAAAACAATTTAAAAATTGCCCAGGAAAACAAAACAATGCATCAAAAAAAGGATATAAAGAACAGAGGACTGTGAAACTGCATATTCTTGGGAGACACTCAAGTGAACAAATTTATAATAAAAGAACCTAAATGTGTTGTATTAGACAGGGTGTTTCTGTGTGTAAAACACATTATAGGAGGCATTATAATTATAATTATAATTATAATTACAGCGGAAGTGAGTAGTGATTGTCTGTGTAAATCATTCTCACAGGTATTTCACAAGGAAAGTAAAATCATGAGGAGGGGGTAGGGGTAGGTTTTATATTTAATTTTGTTTGCTCTGCTTTTTATCCTTGTCATACTAAGAGACCAATGGATGTTTTCACAACCTAGGAAAGGCTTAGGGAAGAGAAAAAGAATTGTCGATACAGGAAGGAAAAAATCCATAAACTATAATGAGACCATATGGGATCTGAGAACAGGATAGATTAGCCTTCAGTGTGCACGTAAATCTTTTCACAGGCCTGACTGCACCGTCACAGCTACTGTGGCTGATGTGAGTTGAGCTGCCACTCACTGAACTTGTACTTGGGCCAGAATGTGTTCCTGTTGTGATGACGATCTTCATGCTTATTCCTTGGGTCAGAGCAGGTGTAGATTGCTTGATTGCCTTCTTTTTTAAGATCTAGAAGAAAATATGAGATGAATTATACAGATATGTTTTTTAAATAATGTAATGGTGTATAATTAACCACAATTGTAGAGATAATTTATACCACGAGCACACTAACATTTAGAAAGTATCTTATTAATTTTCTTTCACAAATGTGGAGAGGAAAAACAAATAATAGAAGAAGCCTACCCTTTGCAAATGATGTAGATAACTGAATTCCAGGTGACCCTTAATGGGTTCTTGCTCATAATCGAGAGAAGACAATTAGGTTTCCTTTTGCTCTTCAGAAACATCCAGAATTATATGACCGGAACATCATATGCAATGGTAATGAGGCCTGCATAGATTTTATCCAATCTACTATGTGTCATAGAATGAATTAATTGGTAAATAATAAAAGTTAAATGTACATAACATTGCTGTTGGAAGGACTGTAAACATTGAATATCATGCAATGAAATATTAATTATCACCTCCAGTGTATTTTTAAAGCAAGTTCTCTCTTCTACGTGTCCTATATTCTTATTTACTTTTTACTCATCTATGTTTTCTAAACCCAGCCTTGAGACAGAAGAGGATGCTCTATCCACTGAAAACTCATCCATGACAACACTGTTCCACTATGTATAGTAGAACACTCTCTCTCTCTCTCTCTCTCTCTCTCTCTCTCTCTCTCTCTCTAATCTTGTATTATATGTTTTCTAAGGAAGTGGAAAAGAAGTAAAAGATTTTAACTTTTTGAGAAAAATAAAGAACTGGAAATAAGGTAATTAGAGGTTTTACTTTCCTTATATATTACATCATTTTCCTTTTGATGGCAACATTTTTTATCACCTGGAATCTTCAACTGGAAATTTGTATGACATTAAGGACAGTAAACATGATTCAAAGTTCTAAGTAAAGCCATATGATATCTTAATTATTCCTTAGATAGAATAAAGTTCATCAAGCTTTGATGAATGTTCCTTTGTCTTCAAGATAAAGACAGGAGCATAAAGCCCAGAATGAATTGTCTGAAGATATATATCCTCATTTCGATTTGAAGAAGTGAGGTGACAGTTGGGACCTCCCTTCATGAAGACATTGGGAATTGATGACAATGATCTTTTAGTTTATACCATTATTCTTAGGCTATATGTCATAAATTCAAAATTCTACATTTGTTCTTCTAACTCTCTACATCTACCTGTGGTACCTTTCTAGCTTGCTTCCTGGAATCCACATACACTCATGTTTATGATTTCATGGTGTTTAATGTTTTTATTTCTTTAACAACTTAAAGATCCTTCTCTTCCATTTGAAGTATTTTTTTCAGTACCATCTGTAGAGCCGGTTTAGTGGTCATAAATTACTTTAGTCTTTTTATCATGATAAAAAATTTTCTTTCTATGTCTATTATGAGGGATACTTTTTCTCAGTATATTAATTTGGTTTAGCAATTGTGTTTTCTTTGTTTAAATAATTGAAATATGTCATTCCAAGCCTTCTAGCATTTAGAGTTTCCATTGAAAAATTGAATGTTTTTCTGATGGGCCTGCCTTGGTGTGTTACTTACTGTGTCTCTCTTACAGCTTTCAATATCCTTTCTTTGTCTTATGTGTTTTGTGATTTGACTTACAATATGGTAGAGGGGATTTTTGTTTTCTGGATCTCTTTGGTATTCTAGAAGACTCTTGTACCTGCATGGGCACTTTCCCTAGATATGGGCAATTTTCTTCTATGGTTTTCTTTTCCTTTTGCCTGAAACTCTTCTTCTTCTATGCTCAACATTCAAAGGTTTGATATTTTAGGATGCTCTACATTCGTCATTCTTCTCTCTCTCTGTCTGTCTGTCTCTCTCTCTCTTTCTTTCTTGCTCATAACATTTTCTAGAACTTCCTAGTTTGGCTATTAATCTATTTCTTCTTCCTTGTCCTTAAACCCTGATATTCTCTCCTCCACATGGTTTATTCTATTATTGAGGTTTTCTACAGACCTTTTTGTTGGACTTATTGAATGTTAAAATTTTAGTTTGGTTGTCTTTAGCATTTCTATATCTTTATTGAATTCCGTTTTATAACATTGACTTCCTCTTGCCATGTAGCTGTTTCCATGGAGTTCATTCAGGTGTTTGCTTATGTCTTCTTTTAATTCATATATATATATATATATATATATATATATATATATATATATATATATATATATATATATATATGTATGTATATGTATATATATCCATTGAATTCTTTTAGTTGTTTGTGTTATCTTGGATTTTATTCAGGCATTCATTCATATCATCTTTAAGTTCTTTATATGTGTTTGTCATAATCATCCTTTTAAATGTTTTTGCCTTTAATTTCCTCTAAGTTTTTCACATGGTGGCCTCTACTCTGAGAATGGGCATGTTTGGTGGGCATACGTTGCCTTGATTCTTTGTGTTACTTGTTTTGTTTTGGGATTTGATCATGAGGGGATACTCTGTGGGTTGAAAAACTTGGAACACATGTGATGGCGGCATGGGTTTGGGAAGTGCATCTGGAATGGGAAGGTGTGGGATACACCTGCCAGGAGGAGAGAGGTAGAGTTGCCCACAGAAGGGCATGTCCTGGGCACACATGTGCTGCTGCAGGGCTTGGGGGGCACAGCTGCAGGGAATGTTTCCAGCTCACCTATGTTCAACATTAGAATAACAGGGAGGAGCCTCGCATGCAGTGGTGTGGGCCATGGGGCTCGTGAGATGAGGGTGCACGCAGTAGAGGGAGTCTAAGTGGAGATTCTTAAGTGGTGGTGATGATGCGGGCGCTGGGGCAGATGACAGAAGGACACACAGAGAAGACAGCTGCCTATGGAATGGCAAGCTCGCCATGGCATTGTGGGACCCCAGAACCCCTGAGTGAAGGGCAGCAGGAGTGTGTCCACCTGCATAGACTCAAAGGTGGTGGCAGCTGTGTGGGTCATTAGGGCCAGGTTAAATTTTTATTTCTTCTCTAGACCCCTTTAATTCCTCTAGAAAGCTCTCCAGAGTTTTGGAAAATCTTCCCAAGATTTCTGCCTTTCTGCTCCCATTTGCAGTTAGAAAAATATTATTTGGAAAGTGTCACAAAGCTATAAGTAAGTATTGACTTTGTTTTAGCTTTAACTTTCTGACTATAAATTTATCTATTTTTGAAGCTCAGACTATTTCTTTTCACATCACAGCAGAGATTTCTCTTTACCCACACGACTTTCAGTGTCTCAGCCAACACCACCATTTCTTAAATTTGGGTTTATCGATGATCCCTTATGTTTCTAGAGTTATCTATGCTGCCTTTATAAGTTTTATTTTCCTACACAAATATTCAGCCAAGTAATTCACAGTGTGTGTATATTGGCAACACTTTCTTTTTGTCTTTTTACTGCTGAGAATTCGAATCCACCAACATGCCCTATGTTTAATTCCTTACTTGAACTCATTACTTAAATCACTTCAGCTCAGATTCTAACACAACTTACCAATTAGTGTTGTCACCATCTGTAAACTTTGCACATCAACTCGTTACTATTCATAATATAACTTAAAAGTCTCTGCCTTGTTTGAAAGCTGTGACTGCTTAAATAAATGGGGTGGGCTTCAAGCCAGAAACTAAGTGTAAGATATAGTCCTGTGGTGGTGTGGACAAATGAATTCAGAGTTCTAAAACCCATTCCACAATAATAAATCGCAAATACTAAGTTTGGAGGATAATATAAAATGATTGCAATTTAGCTGTAAGGGCTAAATATTCAGCAGAGAATAAAATCACATCATAAATTATCAAAACTAGTATCTTTTCCTCGAACTGTTTTAGGATAGCTGACCAGGCCATGCATCTATAGTCTTCTCTCTGGTGTTTCTCTTTGTTTCTTTCTCTCCCTCTTTCTCCCTCCCTCTCACTCTCTCTCTCTCTCTTCTCTCTTTAATTTACTTTCACATTATACTATCTATGATATAATTTTTTCTTGATAATATCAATAGATGATTGATAAATAGATGTCTGTCAAAGTCTCCAGTGAAACATCATCAGGAGAAGATGTGGAGGGTGAATTTTAACAAGTAGTTGTTCAATGTAACTGTAGAAACAGGAAGGTCTAAAATCTGTGGGGCTGGCAGAGGTGTAGAAATGCCAGCAAGCTTGTTACCATTTGGTTACTAATTCTTGCCTTTCTGGAAACCACAGAGCTGTTTAGGGTTCCTTATCTTTGTCCCTCATTAGTTTGCATATTTCTTGTGTTGGATTTTTCTCCTACTACCCAAATGTAACAGTTAAATTCTGTTGTCAATTTGATCAGATTAGGAGTCATGTAAAAGGAAGCTCCCTTGGGCATATCTGTGAGGTTGTTTCCAGAGAGGATTAATTGAGGGAGTCATCCTTTCCCTAGAATGGAAGGCCTTTCCAATGGTAGGCTAGATACAGAGAAGCTCCTAGCAAACACAGAATCTTTTGTCTGGCTTGCCTTGCCAAGCGCTCAGGCATCTACCATGTTTTGCTGTTGAAATTTAGTTATAAGGATATTAAATGTTTTAATAGCTACCATGAATATAGTGTGTAAATTAACATCAGAAGAATTTTAATTATTACATAATAAAGTTTTCTAAAACTTTTTTATATCTTGAATTTTATCTCTTTAGCTTTATCTCTTCATCAAATATTTTTGCTCTTGTTTTAACTTTTGCCAAATATTGCACATTGACATCTTTTATATGTATATATGAGATGTGAAGACCTTTGTTGAATAATTAATTCCTGTGTGAATATTCATTATATTTCCTGCCTTAGAGTTGTCTATTAGGGATGTCATATGCAAGACAATGAACATATCTATCAGCATGGTCATGCATAAGACAGAAAAGTAAATAACAATATGTTTAAAATTAGAAATATATTTCTACCTTCAATAAAGTTCCTTCATGAATATTTTAACTATACAAAGTTGTCAGGGTACCAAGAATCTTACAGGTTACCAGTGTCCTGTTATTAACATGTACCCTTGAATTCAAGGTCAAAGATTTTACAGGTACAGGTGATGGAAACGAGACAAAGGACTAAATTTAACCATGGACCTAGTAGGTGTGTACGTTTGCATATACACTGAAACGAAATACATTTCATCCATACCCTTCCATTCTCTCTCTCTCTCTCTCTCTCTCTCTCTCTCTCTCTCTCTCTCTCTCTCTCTCTCTCTCTCTCTCTCTCTCTCTCTCTCTCACACACACACACACACACACACACTTCTAAAAAATTAGAACTCTAATACTGAGAACACTTGATCCCAATCTTTGCACCAGTAGATAAAACATTGTCTTCAACTTCGGGACACAAATGATGAGGCGGACACATGGCCTTCCCATGGCCTTCAGGCTTAGGACACTGTTAGGCAGTGCATTTTCTATGTGGAAAGCTATTTATGTTCCCTTTGCTCACTGACTCTGAAGTCACATTTGTTACTAGTCATCAGCAGCGTTGCCGAACATAAAGAATCAAGCCAGGTATTTCTATGGGGAATAATTCTAACCAGCATTTTCATAGGGTTACAGACATAAATTCTATACTCCATTGTATTTACACTAACTGCCAAAATGAAGTAAAACAGTGTCCTATTTAGAGCTATTCTTGACCAACATTGGTCCTCAAACTCAGTGGCAGTTGTGTGTTTTTAAAGCACAAACATTATCCTGTAGAATGTAGATATTTAGTATTTGGAAGTGATATGTGCCTGTTACATTGAAGCACAAATGTGTAAGGCTGCCATAGGTACATTAATAAAAAAGAACTTAATTTTTGCTTGCATACATCTATTTCCCCAAATTGACAACCACAAATGTGACCAAATTCTTCTTTAGAAAAATATAACAACAAATTCAACAGCTACATGAAAGCCTATAAATATCTTGAGGTAAGAGATATCATGTTTACTACTTTGTCTCCAGCATCTAACACATTGCTTTTATGAGTAAGCAGGTCAAATAGGATTAATTATATCCCAAAACCTGGAAAGGCAAAGATTTGTGTAGAAATTTAGGTTAGAAACTGATTATACTTTCTTGAGGCCAGAATCAAACAGAGGTTAAATCAATTTGTCACAATATTAAATTATATTACTCATAAATCTGTTCATTGAACCTGTATAGACTTATAGACTATCCTCTATGACCGAATGCTAGATGATATCCAGAACACTTCTGGGAACAGATTAATCAGGCCTTCAGACTTTGTTAAATGATTGTGAGAAGAACACACTCAAATGTCTCATTGTGGATTTGACTGAAGAAAACGTATTTTAAGGAGAATGTGCTTTATCTATACATCTTTGTACTCTGGACCCTTTGATGTGTGGAATTCAAAGTGACCACAGACCAGTGACATCCACACATGTTCTTCGCCGAGCACCAAGTGAATGAAACAAGTTAAACACGATTACTTTTCTGCACCAGAAAGTGTTCTAGATGCTGAAAAATATTTTCTTTCTTCTTTCCTTCCTTCCTTCCTTCCTTCCTTCCTTCCTTCCTTCCTTCCTTCCTTCCTTCCTTCCTCCTTCCTTCCTTCCTTCCTTCCTTCCTTCCTTCCTTCCTTCCTTCCTTCCTTCCTTCCTTCCTTCCTTCCTTCCTTCCTTCCTTCCTTCCTTCCTTCCTTCCTTCCTTCTTTCTTTCTTTCTTTCTTTCTTTCTTTCTTTCTTTCTTTCTTTCTTTCTGTTTTTTCGTTTTGCTGTAGTGTTCAAAGTGAAGCTTGCTTTTAAGAAAAAGATCATCACCCCCCGCCCTCAGCACAAAGGGGGAAAGAAGAAAAACCTGTCTCCCTCTGGTGCAGTTCATAACCCCTAATCTATGGACAGATCCAGTATGCACACCGAGGAAGAAACACAGTGGGTAGGGGACAGAGAGAAAGGAAATGGGGATACAGTCACAAGGTTACCTCGTACAATGTATATACTTCTTCATAATAAAGATATTTAAAAAAAGAAAACGATTGATCATGCACAAAAGTAATATAGAAGTCAACATAAAGATTTATATGGCCATGTCAGCATTTGTAGTTAAGTGAATGCCCTGTGATTTGTGAAAGTATGTACATGCTGGTAGATATGTGAGGTGTTTAGAAGTATTCTGTTATTAGAAACAATTAATTTTCATTTACATCTATCTATTCATGATTTCATACATATTCATAGGATAAGTTCATAAGTTAAAATGGTTGTTTTAATGTTGTACATCTATTCCAAATTATGGCAGATGTTATTATCCCCATATTAAATGATTTTAAGTTCTCGCTAATTAGGTTTCTACACAAAGGAAATAGGAATGTTTACACACATTCACACACAGGCCAACATAGTCCTCTACCTCGATTTTTACTTGGTTAGAATTTTTATTAGAAAACACACTACATTTATGCACTAGTTTACATAAATACTGAAAAATTTACTCTCTATAAATATTAATTAGTATTACCATTTACTTGATAGTTAGTACTTAGCAAGTACTTTATTACATGTGTTTTCATTTCTTCATGCTTTTCAGCCATACCTTACTAAATGTCTTTCCATATATTTTTACATTTTTTTGTTTATGTGAGTTTCTTATATGCCAGAACCTTTTGAGTATCAAGAATGTTTTACATCTTTATCTATATGACAAGAAAGGATTGGTAGAAATAAAAATTGAAATTTATTCTGTGCTCATACATTTAGAGAATACAAAGAAGTCATAGAATATATAATTAATTGGACTTAATGAATGCTGTTTCTCTGGGTGTATAATTTTAAAAATATTACTATTTTAGGTCATTATTAAACTGTACTTTTAATAATTTTTCTTAAGTTTTGGTATATTTGGTTTAAAAGCCACTGCAGATTCATTACTAGCACACCCATAATATGAAAGTTCACAAACGATATAAAAATTAACAAAAAATCCTCTATTTTAAAGACTAGTTAAAAATAACTACACACAATGAGAATTGTATACTAGTCAAGTATCTAGGCAACTATGATTTCCAAGTTATCTTTGTTTTGTTTGATTGCTTGTTTTTGTTTGCTTGTTTGTTTGTGTGTGTGTGTGTGTGTGTGTGTGTGTGTGTGTGTGTGTGTGTTTGTTTAACTAAAAGGAGAGATGTATAATTTGGGCATGACATATCATCCTTTAACTCCACAAACTGTTCTAAGTGCAAACAGTGAAAGGTACTAGATATCAGATTAACTTGGGGATTCTGCACAGAGTAAGATTTAAAGTAAATTATTTTAACTGTATGCACAGTGTCCTGGTAATGGTAAAGGTAAAATTCCAGTATGTCAAATTCAGAACTAGCCAATCAAAGAAGCATTTGTTAGATAGGGTGTTTTGGAGTCTTAACAGTGCCTGGCACATTGTTCTATTTCTTTTATAAAGTCTTGTTACATGGCCACTTAGACCTCCAGGTGATTCGACTATCCCTAGTAAAAATAGAAAGATGAACAATACAATTGATCAAGCCTAAATTCATGTTAGTCTTAATCTGGTCCAAAGAGGAGAAAATACAGTACTTTAATTTAGTTGGGAGAAAATTAACTCCCTTCAAAGCAAGTTGCTTTAAAACCACCAATCTCTGAAAGACAAACAGCACTGTGCCAGAAAATAATATCTGAAAATGAGAAACCAAATATACAAAAACTTAAGAAAAAATATTTAAAGTACAGTTTGATATATTAGGATTAAAAATATGTAGAACAGATCACACCTAGTATACATCTTTGGGATGTATGCCAATAAGATGTGGCTGATGCCACCATGGGTTGGGTTTTCTGTTATTGAGAATGCAGAGTCCTGTATACATGGAACATTCTACAGAAGTGCAGTGGATGAAATTCCTGATGACTTGTTAAAATGAAGTGTGCTTATCTGCTTTCAAAAATGCAAGAACATTATAACTGATCAGAACATAAAATCACAGTCAATCATGCCAGTGAAATATGCTTCCCAAAACTCTTGGCTGAGATTTTGAACACACAATAGATCAAACATTTTTCTAATCACTTGTATTTGATGTTATGTTTTCTGAATGGAACATATTTATTTTACTACTAAAATTTTAAAAGCATTACTTAGATTTGGGTCACAGTCAACCTGGCAAAAAAATACTTTAATCATGTTTGAGTTATTTTATAGAAAGAGCTCTTCTACTAACCAAAACTTAAACCAACAAAGACAAAAAATAAAAAAATTTCCACCTTGCTAATTTCTAGTGTAAAAATAATATGTCAGCTGGTATCTAAGTAGGGACCAAATTAAATTCATGAATCTTGCTGTTTATACATCAGGCATGAATTAAAATTGTTTATTTAGCTAACAAGATCATTCTTGATTATATATCATTAGTGTCC
Organism: Zapus hudsonius; assembly: GCA_004024765.1. Lineage (NCBI taxonomy): Eukaryota > Metazoa > Chordata > Mammalia > Rodentia > Dipodidae > Zapus > Zapus hudsonius. The sequence continues at coordinate 70,468 of PVHP010002223.1, read as the reverse complement.
ATTATAATTTCAACTGTGCTTGAACTCCACAAGCCTGCCAGAAAAATTATTTCTCATATTTCAGAACTGAAAACAAAAGTAATGCACTATTTTGATGATTAGTACCTGTTATCAGATTAATCATTGCTTAAAAAAATTCTAAATTTGAAATTTTGTACAAATAAACAACTTTTAAAAAATATTTTATTTATTCGTTTTCAAGCAGACAGATAGAGAGAGAGAGAGAGAGAGAGAGAGAGAGAGAGAGAGAGAGAGAGAGAGAGAGAGAGAACCAGGGCCACCACCTTGTGGGGCTGGCTTATGTGGGTCCTGGGGAATTGAACCCGGGGTCTGAGGCACTGGAGGCAAGTGCCTTAACCGCTGAGCCATCTCTCCAGCCCTAAACAAAACTTTTAAATCTCCAAATCACTAACCATTCTTGATGTCCAGATGCCAACTCCTCACCATTTAGCTATAACTGCTCTAATAATGCAATGTCTCTTTCTCTCTGCAAAGCGATGGCCTTGACACTACAGGAATTGATGCCTTTGTCTAGGGCTGCTTTGCCCCATAATTGTATAAAGCACGTAGTGGTGTTAAATAGTTATGCTCATTTCTTTCTAGAATTATGCCATAGTTGAATGTCAGTAGAATTTTAGCAGTATCTTACTTATGCCATTTCTTGTAAAATGTGCAACAAGACTTATTTGGGAATAAACAGGATAGAAGTAAAAGAAAATGAAGTGGTCAGAATAGCCATGAAGATGCCATTCAATGAGAAATCCTCAACACTGAATTGTACTTCAAGGCCTGCGTTTTCACAGAAGGCAGCCATCAGGAGGATCATGTTGGTAACTACTGGCTCGGGCAGTGGAAAGCACATTCCCTCTGCTCTGGACCCCTTTCTGACTTCCCACTTCTCGTTTTTCCCCTAGCTCTTAAGCCTTACCTAGTATTAGGACATCCCCCCTCCACACACAGGCACAATCACGTGATCTTCTAAGTAACCTCAGGACTATCCTTCATACTATGTGCCAATCTTTAGAGGTATACTTTCATATCTGTTTATCAATCATTTATCATCCACCTATCATGTACTTATCATCTATTTATCCATAATGTATCTATGTATCTATTTAGCTAAATATTTAATCTTAAAATAGATGGCTGTTATTTTCTTTTTTTTAAACATTTTATTTATTCATTTTCAAGCAGAGAGAGAGAGAGAGAGAGAGAGCACACATCAGGGCCACCACCTTGTGGGTCTGGCCCATGTGGGTCCTGGGGAATTGAACCCAGGGCCTTAGGCACTGGAGGCAAGTGCCTTAACCGCTGAGCCATCTCTCCAGCCCATGTCTATTATTTTCTAAATGAATTGCTAATTATTAAATTTTGACTTGTTTGTCCTATGTTAAAGTCTCTAGATGTTCATCACTACATTTCATGGTGTGATAATCCCAATACAGAGAACAGATGGAAAAATGAAACTGAGAGTTGCCCAGAGACCAGCCAAGAATCTACATTCATCTTAATATTTTGGAAACAAATTTGCAAAACCTGTGTACACCAGGAACTTTTAAGGCTCTCATGAATTGCAGTGGCAGCCACCATTGCCATGACTTTCCCCCTACTTTTCATTATATTTGACATTTCTAAAGCAGAGTTTCAAGATAGAGAATCCTTCTATGGCAGTAGGCTGGGGAAATGAGATTTAGTAGTAGATGTGGAGAAAGAGATGAGTAAAAATGAGCAAGACTCACAACTGGGCTTTGGGGGTCCATCAATGTGGCCGCTGTGTCCACAAAAAATATGAGCGGCTGCCAGAGAGGGGTCCCAAGATTCCAGAAATTAATCTGTTTTGTATGTGTTACATGAGATCAGTCATCTTGTCTTGTAGCTAAGACAAAAAGAAAGGCCAAAATCTATTAAATATTGCCCTTTTACCACCTCTTTAAGTCATCTGATGCTTACGTTGCCAACGGAGGACAAAAAGCAAGCTTTGCTGAGCGATGACTTAGACAAACCTGTTACAAAGGCAAAGAATGTCCTTATGGTATGAACTGTTTTTCCTGTTGCTAATTTTTTATCTTTTGAATGTATGTCTGCATATATACGTATGTGTATGTATGTATGGGAGCGCATGGGTTACAGTGCATGTGTGGGGGTCAGAGGACACCTCAGGTGTAGAGCAGCCCTCACCTGTCACTGTCTGAGACAACGCCACTCATGTTTTGTCTCTGTGAAGGCCAGGCTAGCTGACCTGCCAGATTGAGCTTGGTGACTCTCCTTACCTCTTCCCCCACTCACTACCTTTGCTGCCTTGAGATTACAGATGATGCACTACTTGTAGGTTCAGAAATTATACTCCCTGGCAATACTGAACAGGAGGAAGGTCAGTGTCTAATTCCACTTCAGTCACTAAGGTAACCAGAGTTAGGGTCTCAGAACTTGTAAATTTCTCCTGTTGATAAGCCAAAGATCTTAAAATCACATTTTGTCAGGACTGTTATTTTATAATAGATATGACTCTCAATTCACCACAATATTTGTATCACAAATTCCTCTGTATTGAAATATTCCCTCCTGAAGAGAGAAGGGATTCTTTGGAGATCCATGAGGTTAAGTATATGAGAGTTGAAACTTAAAAGGTCATGTGACCACCCCAAAGGTTATAGTTATGAATAACAAGTGTTGAAGGGTAGACAGACGTTGACCACGGTTAGTTAGCAAATGAAACATTCCCTCCTGTGGGGAGGAAGGAAGGAAGGTTAGGAGATCCAGAAGACAACTCGTTGCGGGAAAGGTTGCAAGACCCCTTCCTAAGGAGACATAAGAAAACAACTGCTTTGGGAGAAACTCTTCAACCAGCCAAGCTGCCTGCAGGTTGTACAGCGAGCTTCAGAGATGCAGATTCCCTGAGGCATCACCTTAGCTAAGGTGGGCTTTTTGTCAATGTACCTGCCATTAAACCATCCATGATGCTGTTAAACAAAAAAATCACCATCCTCATCTGTAAGTAACCCTAATAAACTCATTGGTTCACCAAAACTGGTTTTGGTGGAATCATACTTTGGTCTGTCATCTGAGCTCTATCTGAGGTGAAGGCATGCACTCATGTCTTCCCAAGGAAAACGTTTTCCACACAGACACCATGACAAAACTCTCTTGTTAATCTGAATGTTTGAGCGAGGTAGTAAACTCAAGGTTTGAACTTGACTAAATACAGAGAGGTGAGTGCTCTGGTAACTTTATTGGTTATTGAACAACCCTGATCCATCCAAAGTGTACATTTTTTGTGACAGCCTCTATTTCTATTTGACTCATGGCCCCTTCTCCAGCAAATGATGCATCTTTGACTCGGCAGGCATCTCTAGCTCTACAGCAGGAAAAGAAGCCCAATGTTGCACCACAGTTAAGAACCTGGCCATATACTTGACCTACTGAATCAGGATCTCCAAAAGTAGCAAACTGAGCATTTTTTTTTCAGAATTTCCCCAGGACAGTCTGATAAGCAGTTTACCTCAGGCCATTCTCCAGGGCAAAATCTAATTAAAAATAGTTTTTCACCAGGAAGTACAGTGTAATTGGATAACTACCTCACTTTTCCTTGGTATTGGTGGTAAGAAAAAAAGAGAATGAAAATTTCTAGATATTTCACTCACCTGAGTTTTATTTCTCTCTTGCATATAGCTAATCACATCATTTATCAGTAATTCTATGTTCAAACTTCAGAATCTTTTTTTCCCTGTTTTTATCATTAGAGAGATTAATTGCCCTTAATTGTATTAATGTGTCTTCTAGCTCTAGAGTTAAAATTATCAAAATCATACAGTATTTAAGCTTCTAGAGATTGATGAAGACACTAAAATTCAGCTTTTGTAGTACAAAGCAAATTTTTTTTACTTTTTTATTTTTTAACGTTTTTATTGGCTTAGAATTATATATATTAACACAACAATATGCTCAGTATCATAGGTTCTTAGATAAAGCCATTGAATCCATGATGACAATCCCTCATACTAATTATGTAAAAAGGTGTTATAAATAATGATTATATACAATGTTAATGTAATGTAAAAGGTGTTATAAATATTATTATATACATTTTAATTATGTAAATTACATATTACCATCAGTAATTCAAGTTATTACATCATATGTTGCTGTTAGTCATTACAGATATATTATGTTAAAGCCCCTGTAACATTGTCACTTGAGAATGCCAGTGATTATAAAATGCTAAAAGCATGACTGCAGAATGCACTTCCAGTTTCCCATTATGATACATAAAAATATAAAGAACAAATCTAACAAAGTGATTTTGAAACTCTTCCACTTGCATTAAGACTTAGAAGAAGAAGATTTCTCTGAAATTGTACAACTCAGAATTATACAAAGGAAGTCTCAAAGAAAGATTATAAAGTAGGAACTTTAGGATGGTTTAGTGACATCTCCAGTCAACCTCTGAATGTTAGTGAGCATCCAACCAAGTGCTTCCTAGGGGAATCTGCTTTATGACACACCTTTAAAGAATTTATGGAGAACTTTAATATATGAACATATTACAGATTGGTCATATTCCCATCAAATTATATCTGCTCTCACCACCTCCAATTCCACTGAAGGCCCTCTCGGGGGGTTATTCATAGTCACCATAGGGTCATGAATGCACCAGTAAGTCCCTGCTAGGGGGCCGCCTCACAGAACACCTCCTCAGTTTGTGCTCTTACATTCTTTCTGCCCTCTCTTCCCGGTGGTTCTCAGCCTTGAATGGTATGACAGAAGTCTCCTTTAGAGTTGAATTCTCCATAACCTGTTATTTTCTGATTTGATGAGTTTTGAGTCTCCTCAGTGTCTAACACCATCTCCCTGGAGGAACTTCATTTATTATTCTTAATATTTTTGTTTATTTGAGACAGAGGGAAAGAGAAAGGCAAACAGATAGAGAAAGTGACAGAGAGAAAGAGAAAGAAGAGAGGAGAGAGAGAATACATGAGTGCACCAGGGTCTTCTGACACTGCAAATAAATTCCACATACATGCACCACTTTGTGTATCTGGCTTACTGTGGGTCCTGGAGAAGCAAAGCAGGGCTGTCAAGATTTACAACAAGTGCTGTTAGCAGCTGAGCTATATCTCCGTATTTACTAGAGCACTGCCTCTGAAATATTTCCTCGGACATGTGGATGTGAGAGAGAAACCATCCATCATGCTAGGCAGTCAGCTTTCTCTTCTAGACATACTGAAGGGCTTGAGTCTCCTCAGTATTCACTGCCATCTGTCTAAAGCAGTTTCTCTAACCAAGAGTAAGAACAGCATGGACCAAAAGGAATAAACATCAGCATTTCAAAGACTTATCAATGGGCATAATTTCTCCTTTTAGCCAGAGAAAAGTAGAAACTTTCCTGTGGGGTCCATGGACTCCCAAGCCATAGGTTTTATTGTTCTCAGTACCAGGCATGAAGTCCTTCCCACTGAGAGTGTCTCATATGCAATCAGATATGTAGTGTTTTCCTTCTCCTTCAGTTCTAGAAATTTTATTTCAATATTGATTTCTCTAGGCATCTATTCTTTGTTGATAAGAAATCAGGAAATGCTCTTCTATAATTTTATTGAAATTTTTGTCTATGACCTTGACTTGTAATTCTTTTCTTTTTCTGCCCATTATTCAAATGTTGTTATTTAAATTGCATCCCATATTTCCCTGCTTTTATTAAGACTCTTTTTTTGGGGGGGGACTTGTCATTGATTTTGGACTCCCAATCTATTTCCTCTGCCTTGTCCTCTAACTCTTGGTAGTTTGTCCTCCACATGATCTATTCTGTTAGTGAGACTTTCTTGAGAGCCTTTTGAGTTATTTCATTTTTATTTGCATTGGGTTTTTCTTTAGCATCCCTCTATTGAGATCCATTTTCATTTCTTGATTTGACTTTCTCATTGCATTTAGTTGGTTATGCTCCCAGAACTCATTCAGGTATTTGATCATGTCCTCATTCCATTTGTTCTGCTGCTTATTGAGATTTTTGGTCACTGAGTTGTTGATTCTCTTCTATTTTATTCATCTCTTTGTCCATGGCCTGATTAAGGTTTTTGAATAATTGCAATTTGGAATTCTTTACCTAATTCTTCCTCTAAGTGACTTTATTTTTCATCCTAAAGAGATTCCATATTTTAGAGTAGATTTGAGGTATAACAAAACATGGCTCTTAGGAAGTAGAGAGTTTCTTTCTGTATATTTTCACTCCACAAATGCACAAACTCCTCCACTATGATTGGGCCACCCACACTAAGGTCACACTTACTATGATCAAAGAATGTTTATTAGCACATATGAACCGAAGCCCATAGCTTACATTAGGGCTCAATCTTGATGCAGTACATCCTATGTTTTAACAAAAGATTAGTGACTCATCCACCTATTGAGTGTCATACAGCATAGCTTCTTTGCTCCAAGAATCCTAGATGCTGTCTCTGAGTCCCTTCCTTCCCTAACCTCTGGCAAACACTTGTCTTTCTACTAACTCCAGACCTTTTTCTCTTCCAGACTGTCATCTAGTTACAATCATACAGCCTTTGCAGATCAGTTTTTCTCAGATAGTAATATATGTTTAGATGTCCAATAGTCTTTCAAGGCTAGGTAGCTTATTTCCTTTTCTTCTAACATCCAGAAGCATTGTTTGGCCATATACCCACTGAAAGACATGCTGATAGATTCGATTTTGCTCTAGATTAAAGATAACAAAAAATGCACCAACTAAGCTACTAAGAGCCATCAGATAGTTATCTTATTTCTTTTGTATCTATCTTTTCTTCCATATAAAAATCAAGCATCCTCAAATTCCTATGAATAGATAGGTTCAAATAATGCTCTTTATGTAGCCTGTGGATAATGTGGTCTTAAAGTCATACATAAATATAAAGATCATATCACTAGCAAAAAGGGAAGTTGAAATCTATGAAGTGTAATTTTAATCTCCTAAAATGTGCTATTACCACAATCGCTTCTATTACTTCTAAATCATGTTTGTCTTCCCTTGTTTCTGAGAATGATAGATCTCTCTTGTGGTTAAAGAGATACTGTAATGTTACTTTAACATTTAAATTAGCTGAATAGGGGCTATCACTCTTTGGATACTTAGAGGTTTCTGAGATTGAATGAAGCCAATTTAGTCTTTATTTATAGATTACAAATAAAATGTTAATATAGAAAATACTTGAATCCTTATAACCTAAATGATCATATTTATGCTAATTTTAAAATCATTGAGTCACTAAACACTTCATTTATACATGATAAATATTTGTTTATATAAATAATAGTGATTATATTTAGATTTGGCAAGGATCTTGCATTGCTTCAGACAGAATTTCACTTCTGAAATCTAGGATCTAATCAGTTTGATTCTGAGCCTAATTTTGAGAAATGTGTTTTAGTACACAAATATAAACTCCACAATTATCCTTAGTAAAGCTGAACCAGCCAACAGGGTTTGCAAGAATATGTGATCTCCAAAGATACTCAAAATAGTACAAAGCAGAAACTCAGAGGCTCTTAAGAGCTCAATAGTAAAACAGACTTAAAACTCACCCAGCATGGCTCAGGGAACTTGGGGGAAGAGGAGCAGAAAGATGATAAGAGTCATGGTGAGGGGAATATCCAGAGACATTGCCCCCTCAAAAATATCTACTGCTTGCACATTTCATAGCCCTCCATCCCATGGACCATTCCAGAAATCCCACCAAGGAAAGCCCTCAGTGGATTGGGGAAGGGAAGAGAGAAATGGGGGTAACAACACAAGACTTGTTCATACATTGTTTCCAATTATTAACAATAAAAATTAATTTATATTTAAAAAAGAATATGTGCTTCTGACCAATCTTAAGAAAAAATTATTTGACATTTTATTTCATATAGCTGAGACATGAAATATCTTTGAGATAGTAACTTTGTTTCCAGGTCCAATACAATATGTTAAAGGATTTAGAGAAAGATGTCTCATCTTTTCCATTGTTTTTTTTTTTTGTCTGTGAAAATACACATTGCATCTTTGAAAGCAATGTTTAAATGGAATGCACATTTTAGGGTCACTTGCATAGTGGGAGTATTTGGATATAGTATCTGTATCTCTTGTTCTGAGGAAGATGGTGAAAATAATTAGAGATCAAGTCATTAAAGTAAAATGAAATCTTTAGTCCCCCCCCCCACCATTTATATATCCCATCTGACTAGAGGAAGTATATCCCAGTCAGGTGGGAGGGACTAGAAATACTTGAAGTTTAAGTGTGTAGTGGGAGATTATTTCAGCTGAGAGATCAATCATACTATATTATAATTACTCTTATGAGTAAAAGGAAGAAAAGAAGACATATTACAAATTGCCATCAGAAAGGGCCTTGATATTTCTGTCACTGGGACACTTTGACATTTCCTTATATACACTCTTATTCTAAATTTGTGAGAAATAATTTTTTCAATATAGCAGGAATTTTGTTCACATAATAAGGCAATGACTTGTTTTCATTGTAAAATCTATTCTGGGAGACACCATGGTGCTTTCGAGACCCATTGTGATTGGAGAGTTCAGCACTGTGGCTGTTGTCACCTGCTTTATGGTGGCTGCAGCTGGAGTTGGGAGAATACCAAGATTGAGGCAGCATATAAAACAGGTGTCAGCCTGGGAGATAGCAACCAGAAATAAAAAACCAGGCAGACAGCCACAACCATGTCATCAATCTGAGCGAACCAGGAATGGCAGGGGGCTTTCATCTTACACACTCGATCACTCGCACTGTTTAGAAAACTGTGAGGTTACACCCTTCAGGCCGATCCAATGCTGATTCAATTTCACTTTCAAGTATAAAAGAAGAGCTATCCCAAAGTATGCCAAGTGGTAATGCTTCCAGGCCCTAAGCAAAAAGAACCAATATGAAGTGAGCGTGTGATGGTTGATCGTTAAATAGGCCTCCAGCTTTCTGTGCACCTAGATTAAAACCAGAGAAAAGTTACTTGGCAGCACAGCATCCCACTTGACAAGTCATAGATTTGGGTTATTTTTCTCACTAGGCCATTCTGCCTCTCTGCATATTGGAGGTAACTTTGGAGCAATGGTTCTTCATGGGCTACCAGGTGGATGAGAGAAGTCAGCAAGAGAAGTGATAAACATCCAATTGCTGTGAGGAGTTTGCTGGATGGAAATACGATAAAAATTTGCAAGTCAAGTTTGTTATAGCTCGATGTTATAATTTATGCAAACGGGAGAAAGTAAACATATAAAATCTGCTATAAGAATTGAACATGTAAACCTTCAAAGCCATGGTCTTACATGGTATATTTCTAGTCACTGAACACTGATAATGAGCTTAGACTACCCAACCAGAATAATAGCTAGAGGAGGATGGGGGTGTTAATTCATACACCTTGAGCACAGAGGGTATTAGAAGTTCTTCTAAATAAACCAGATTTCATAGGGTGAGCACAGAAGATAAAACGTGCCATATTCCTGAAATACTAGCTACCACCCAAACAGCCTCATCAGTGTTGGATCAGGGTAGGGGAGAGATTGAATCAGATGAATGATGTTTGTGAACTCAGAAAAGAGTAGCCTCTTCAGCTACCCAGACACACTAACAAGCATTATCACTCACAGCCGAGGCTTGGAGCCTCAGGGAATCACTGCAGGTCTTTACCAAGATCTGGAGATTTTAAGAGATACTGAAATATTTTGATACCAGATTTTTTTGTCAAGTGATCTCCTTTCCCATGCCAGCTTGAAGAAGCCTCCTTCTCTGTCTGATGCTCAGAATCTCACAGTGGTTAAAAGCTTCGTCTCTGAAGTCACAAAATCCTTGGGTCAAAAATGTGTTTTATCAAGTAGAACATGAGTGAATATTGATTACATAACCTCTCTACGCATTTAATTCGCATGCAAAGAGGAGAAAATGAACGCAGGAAGCCAACTGCAAAGATTAATGACAAATAATAAATTGGCCAAGGCAGTGCCTGTCAAACAGTAAGAGCTTACTTGAATATCACGGCTTTAAAAAAATTCATTAAGGTATTTTGAATTTTTTGAAGGATTACCTTAAGGTATTCTATTTTTTTACAATTTTCAGACATGCACATAATCTGTTTGGTTATAGTTCCCCTCCATTATTATGTTATCTCCCACCCCTGTTCTCCCACTCCAAACCTTTTATTTTTTTCCAATTACTTTCTCTTCAATTTTTCTGTCTTTTTGTTCTTGTTTGTTTTTGAAGAAGGGACTCACTCTAGCCTAGGCTGACCTGGAATTCACTCTGTAGTCTCAGGCTGGCTTTGAGCTCAGTGTGATCCTCCTATCTCTGCCTCCCAAGTGCTGGGACTAAAGGTGTGCGCCACCATGACCAGCCTCTTCTCTATTTTTAAGACACTTTTGTCCTTGATCTATGATCCATCATCATTTTAAACATGTTTATGGACCCAGTGCTGTGCAGGTCTGAGACAGGTAGCAACAGCTGCTAAGGGTCATGAATGCATCTGCTACTTCAAGTCCAAAAGTTCGTGTTCCCAAGCACTCATATCTATCCTCTGGCTTTTATATGCTTTCCAAATTCTCTCCCACAATGATCCCTGAGCCTTGGATGGTGTGGTAGGGATGTCTTTTTTAGCACTGAGCACTCAAGAACCACTTCTCAGAACTCTGACTACCTTTGACTCTCTCCAGTAGTTACCACCACCTGCAAAAAAGAAACTTCTCTGACCAAATGTGAGCATAAACATGAAATGCCATAGGTAAACCTATTTCTTTATTAGCTACGAAATTATGTAATTGCAGAGAGAGAGAGAGAGAAAGAGAGAGAGAGAGAGAGAGAGAGAGAGAGAGAGAGAGAGAGAGAGAGAGAGAGAGAGAGAGAGACCAGGCAGACGTATCCTGTGTGGTTGGATACTGCTGCTGGCAGAAGCACAAAGGTTGTTGGAAGAAATCCTTAGCACTAAGGGTAGAGACACCTCCCAGTGAGCTGTTCATCAGGAAGGCTCCTGATGACCCCAAAATAACACAGGCCATCGTCAGTTTTCTTTGTTGCCTGCAAGTCCTAGATGATAAGTCACTGTGGCTAAGGATAGCACATGCTTCAGTTTTAGGTCACTGAGAAATCAATGACTGAAATGAGCTGGAATCTTCCTCCACACTGACTAGCTTATCCCATGTTGTTCTTACACATATGCATTATAGAACACAGTCATAGCACCATAGCAAGGGAAAGGATCAGGGTAGATAAGACACCATTTTGGATGGGCACTTCTACTCACAACAATGCTCCTTCTGCATCGTTGAAAATGACTTTAACATTAATTCAAGACAATAGAGACAGAACTTCTCAAATGCATTACTAGTTCACAATGACGTGGATTCTAGTTGGATTACAGATTAGTGATCATGGTGTCTGTTCAAGTACTGGCCACTGGTCATAAGCTAGAGAGAACCCGGTTTGAATGATGTGTCTGAGGTGTTCACAGTCCAGATCAATGGTTCTGCATCTTGGCTGCAGGAAGCACAGATGTTAAGTTGTTGGATTCAGCTGCATCCCAGTCATTCTATGATTGAACTATTTGGAGTAACAAAGGTGTCCGTTCAAATCCATCTACTTCCATTACAGCTGAGTAACAAAAAGAGCCAATGTGCTCCGTTCAGTGAACACTGACAACTCTTCTGGAGGTCCAAGACTAAGAAATAGAAACATCAGAGTGGATGTTTACCTTTGAAAGATGGGTCTTCAGAACAGAGTCACCACAAGCCTGAAATGTCTATCCCTCATTAGCAAAATGCACCAGGATTTGAAATACACATTAAAAAGTTTTAAATCTAATTCATCACTCACTCATACGAGGTATGTGTAATAAAACCAGCAAGTAATTCTTTCAAAAGTTTTATATGAAAGGATTTTCTTTCCTAATTCAAAATTCAAAATAGAGTTCCATATTTAAAGGAACTTAGAATGTGAAATGTAGAGAGTCAATTTCTGACATAAAAGCTTTCATTTCAGGGGACATAAGATATATAATTATTTTCAGGAAAAAAATGAAAAAATTATTGCCCCTCCATTCCAGTAATATCTGATGTCCATTTCATAGCAGACGACAGCCAGGCTGGCAAGAAAAAAAGAAAAAACAACATAAAAATGAATATGCTATAAACACTTTCCTTGATTCTTAATATGCACTCAAAACACTTTAGGACCATGTTAAAGTGCTGATCCAATTAACTCAGTCTGAGTGGGACTGAGATGCAATTCTAACATGCTCCCCGGTGGCATGTAAAGTCCTATCCTTGGGAGCACTCATGAATAGCAGTTAAAAGGGAAAAAATAAAGGCCAACCCACATCATAAAATGGTTTATTGTGTTTATTATTTTTGTTGCTGCTGTTTTTGTTGATTCCACATTTTCCTAACTTTCCTCTTATCTCCCTTAGTCTGAATTTACATACCTTTGCTGTTTTTATTGCTTATTTGGTTTTTAACACTTCTGGGGATTGAAGACTGAGCATTGCTCATACAAGGCCAGCATTGAACCACTGAGCTACATCCCAGTTCCCAAAGGGATGTAATCTTTTCTGCATCAAGTGGAGATATTTCAAAACGTCCACAGAGCTCATGTCCTATACCAGCAACTAATCATTTCTTGTCACTACATCTTCTCCAAAACATTAGAATCTACCCTTGGAGAAAGTTTTAAAGAAAGTAAGCCAAGTTCTCCAAGATAGTAATGAGCTTCCCCAGTTTACTTGTGGCTCTCTAGGTTTTCTCCCAAAGGTCCATGTCCTGTTTGGTCACTTCAATTCAAACCCTACTTAAATTCCATCTGGCCACATCTTCACACTGAGACATTTGTGACATGAGACCATCTCGTGAATTCTTTAGTTGCAGCCTTCTTCCAAGCTGAACAAAGGTGCTAACGATTAGGAAGATTTCAAGCAGTGCAGCCTTATTCAACTATGGAGTGGTATACAGTTTCCAGAGACCTAAGTATCTCCTCATTGAAAGAGATTTTACAGATGGCAGGGTTCATGTCCAACACTGTAAAAGCATTTAATAGCATGATTTATACTTCTAAACCAACTGCCTGAAATAATACACATTTACAATGAGTAAGCCGATGACAGCTTTGTTAGAGGCAATACAAGATGAAAATTACAGAAGAAATGATTGCTTTCCAACCCTGGTATGCAAACCACACACACACACACACACACACACACACACACACACACACACACACACACGGGCAATTTGGACTCAGAAAGTTGAGGGAAGTTGAAAGCCTAGGCAAGAGGCAGATCTGGGAGATTCCTCCCCAGGTTCACAAGCTGAAGTAGCAAGGAATTCCTGGGAATAAAACTCCATGTGCCCAACCTCTCTGCAAAAAGTAGAGAATTCTGGCATAAAGCTGGGTTGAAGGAAAGTTGGGGTGGTTTACCACAGAACAGCATCCTAATGAGAATTATTGGGAGGCTGGGGGAAGGGTCATCTGGAGCATTTTTGAGTGAAAGTGTCAGTGAAATTTCATATTCCAATTCCCAAGCGAATAAGCTTGAGGCCACTAATAACCTTAAAGAGTGAGAGGTAACCATTTTCAGCTTCCTAAGGTATTCTTATTACTTTATTTGTGTGGGGTTTTTTTTGTCAATCAAAGTAATTTATTTTCTGTTTTATAGTCACAGCAGCTGGAAACTAATCTCAGTTTAGACTGTGGATAAAGTTGCCAAATGTTGTTTGTGTCACGTGTGCTTCTAAGTAACCAATTTATACCCAAACAGTCATACTTGTCAAAGACTGTTTGAGACGCCATACCTTAAAATAGGTACCTGTCTATGATAATTTAATCTATGAAACTACTCAGGCATAGGTTGTCACATAAAGTAGGAAGTAATGTACTAAAAAACCATAGAGTGTTTGTCTTAAGCTTAGGACAATATTACATGACCCCCCATTCCCCTATTGAACTCCACAAGGTATGTTACCAGTTCTTTGCAGTTCCTTGGGACCTTTCCCCATCTTGTGCACCTGTGGTTATACAGGGCTGGGTCCCCTATAGTCTTCTTGAATTCAAACAAAATTTTTTAAAAAATATTTTATTTATTCATTTTCAAGCAGAGAGAGATCCAGAGAGAGAGAGAGAGAGAGAGAGAGAGAGAGAGAGAGAGAGAGAGAGAGAGAATGGGAGGGAGGGAGGGAGGGAAAGGAAGGATGGAGGGAGCGAGGGAGGGAGGGAGAGAGAGAGAGAGAGAGAGAGAGAGAGAGAGAGAGAGAACACCAGGGCCACCACCTTGTGGGTCTGACTTATGTGGGTCCTGGGGAATTGAACCGGGGGCCTTAGCACTGGAGGCAAGTGCCTTAACCGCTGAGCCATCCCTCCAGCCCTCAAACAGATTTTATGTATGCACTCTTTAAAAGAGAAAAATCACCAGTGGATTTCTTGTCTATTCAAAAACTGGCCATCGTTTGTGGGACTAATTCCACACCTTCTTTAGATGTGAGGCCTTTCTCTCTGCCATAGTTAGCCACACACCACTGAGATGAATCTCGAAACCAGGCACAATTTGGGAAGGAAAGTATTTATTAAAGTAACATATCCAGGGGAAGTTCAAGAATGAAGAAAAAGGCTGGCCCCACTTTTACAGATCCAAGCAGAGAGACAGAAGCCCAGCACCTCCAAAGCAAGCAAGCAACTCTGTAGCACACTGTAACACACAAAACAGCAGGACTGTCAGACTTGAGCTCAGGCTGCTCTTTGCATATGTATCCACGGAATTTTGTTTCTAATTTAGAAATACCTTAGGGCCAGACCCCAGGAGGCCAGGCCAAAGTGACACCTCCTCCAGCCAGAAGAATCTTTAATAAACCTTTGATTCTATTGGGGGATATCTATTCAAACTACCCCACTACCCTACTTCTTTGGCAGGACCTTCTAAGATTTGAGAGCCTAATCTTTCTCCAAGTAGGAGACTGAACCAATTGTTTCCCCTGTGGACAGCCATGACTCTTCTGGAGAAAATGACCCTGAAGAGAGAGCCAGGAGAGAACATCTAAACCACCACCTAGACCCTAATTGCCAAGTGACTCACTGGAGGGTGAGATGTCTCCTAAGCCTCAAGGGCCTGAGGCCATCTCCCCCAACAGAACATTGACCAGTTCTGGCACAAGGTCCCCTGTGCAGGCTCTTGTAATAGCTGTAGGTCTTGAGGAGCCCTGGATAACTTGACAAGTGGGACTATACCCCTTAAGCTCCTAGAGGACATCAGAGCCTGATATTCTGTGATGCCCTCTGCTCCAGGTCCTTGGTCCCCAAAAAATGCAAACTTCAGGGCCATAGTGGACCAGGCTCTGGAGAGATTTTTCAAACAACCTCTTGCTTGACAGTGAGGTCATTTAAACAAGAAAAAAAAAAAGCCATGACTTTGTCCATGTTGTCAAAGCCATGTTAAAAGTAATAACTTACTTTACGA
Organism: Zapus hudsonius; assembly: GCA_004024765.1. Classification (NCBI taxonomy): domain Eukaryota; kingdom Metazoa; phylum Chordata; class Mammalia; order Rodentia; family Dipodidae; genus Zapus; species Zapus hudsonius. Next base: position 55,006 of record PVHP010002223.1, on the reverse strand, counting down.
ATATATCAAACTTTAAAAGTTCTCTCTAAATACAAGGGGGATAGGGATATCCTATTCAGAGATACAAGGTCCCATAGTCAAGTTCAAATAGAACCCTGTTTGAAATTTTCCTGTGAGTTTCACACAAGATCTCAATACCTTGTGAGGCAAATTATCATAGGTTCCACATAATTGCGCGGTTATAATTTTGTAGTTCGAAAGATCTTCAGAAACTGAGAGAACCATGTTCCTTCCAGTCACTATCCTTCCTTACTTGACTTCCTACATTTTTGTAACTATCAGCACTTGGTCTTCATTATGGTTAGGGTTCCTAGGAGGAACTCATGCCATCTATTGAGGTCAAGTCCAGAGTCAACTACATGACTCTGGCTCCCAACAGAGTACAAGGGTCAGAAGCCAATACAAGAGCCTGGAACCACACCATATAGAACAATCTAGCAAACCTGCTATGTGAAGGGTTAGACAGCAAACCTCTTTGGCTTTCTAGGTCATGAGGTCTTTGTCAACATTCTAAATGAATGTCAATTACTGTGTTCCAATGAGGGGCACAGGAGTTGGAATATATATTTTTAAACCTATACCCCCCCCCAAAAGCAGGAAGTTTGTGTGGAGGGTATAGTGCACTTCACAAAGAAGAACCATGGAAAATTCTGAAATATCATTTAAATAAAAGGAATTTATCTCAGACTTCCGTTATCTTTTAGACTAGATAGTTTGAGTCTTAGAGATTAAATTTGCTTATTTCTCTCACTGCTATAGTTTTTAACTTTTAAAATAATGCTGTAGTCAGCACCAGTTCAAGAATTGTCCAGAAGCAAGAAAGACTATTTCTGTTATATTTAGAACCAGTTCTACAGAAAAGTGCTCTGGAATTCACACAATTTTCTAAATCTCAAGTTCATCAGAAGCAAAGTTATGTTCCAATAAGATATGCTGTGGACAATGTAATTCATCTCTATTTTGAGATTTTTTTCCACACATGACAATTTTAATAATTAAAAGTCCATTATGAGGTTGGAGAAATGGCTCAGTGTTTAATGCACTTACCTGCAAAACTGAATGATCTGGGTGCAATTCCCAGTGCCCACAGAAAGCCATTTGCCCAAGGTAGCACATGCATCTGGAGTTTGTTTGCAGCAGCTGGAGGCCCTGGTGTGCCCATTCTGTCTGTTCTGTTTCACTTCTTTCTTGCAAATAAATAAATAAATAAATAAATAAATAAATAAATAAATAAATAAAAAATAAATAAATAAATAAATAAATGTTTAAGTTTATTGTGTTATGAATAGAAAAGAGAAAGAGTCACACATAATAGGACATATTTTCCACTTTTTAAAAACACTGCTCATTTTATTCTGCTTCAGTTCGGTGCTGTGTCCCAATTACTGCTCATGCTTTGGGACACGATGAGGCAGTCTGCATCAGTTTGCACGCAATGTGTGACACTTTCTGTGACCTTGGCAGAGAGTCTTCTCATGTCTACTGCAAAAATATCAATCATGAGGAAGCAAATAACATTTCTACAAGGCCTCTGCCTAACAAAAGATGCTCAACATGAAGACTAGCTTTCTGTTATTCTTTAGGAAAAACTATGAAAACATACAGAGAAATCTGAAATATGTTTTCACAAAAATCAAACAAACATTGGTCATTATTATAACATCATTTATTAACTACTCACTGAAGTAATATATGTCATTATCTTGCAACCAGAGAATTATTCATTTTCTTCTTTTATCCACTGATTAAATATCAGTATTTCTTATTTATTTAATTGTGATTTTGTCATAGAACCAAATATTATAAGATCATCGAATCACATATAAGCTATCTTTGGATGTTCAGTTCCTAGCCTATACATTCATGTCACTAAAAAAGAGCCATTATTTTAATTGGATTAGCAATAGCCACCCTCACTGTTGTGACTTTCACTGTGTCAAACAGCAGCTAGAAGAACACCTTAGAAACGCAGACTCAAGGTTAAAGTCATCATACAACCTCCATTCCCTAATTCATCTTCCCTCCAACATTCTTTCTAATGGCACCAGGTGCCTTGTTGGTCCTCACTGCTTCATTCATCCCCCTGCCTCCTATCCCTGCTTGTGCCCCCCTACTCCTCCTCCATCTCTACCTTCTCTTCCTTCAATTATTTATTTTTGAGAATGCTCTAATGTAGCCCAAGCTGGACCCCAGTCACTGTGTAGCTGAGGATGATCTTGACTCCCCTCCCTTCATCTGCTAAATGTGGAGATCACACACGGAAATTCAGAGCTCTGTGCTAACAAGCAACATCCACACCCGCAGATCCTGGCTAATTCCATGTACTCCTGCTACTACGTGAAAGCACACACCCTCCTCCACCAGCCTCATCACTCTTTTGTATGATGGAACATGTTCCAGTGCATTTCAGTTCTTCCTCATTGTGTGCAATAAGCTTGATGGAGTCAAGGGATGAAGTGAAGAAGCAGACATGGGTTGCTTTGAATTGATTAGATGTCTAAGGCTGTGAAACTAAATTGCATAAGACTTCTGATATTCTTAAACAAGATAATTATGAATTAAATAATGTATAAATTTCTTTGTGGTCATTTTGATGCTCATCATTATAAATTATGAAATTTATGTTCCCTGTTTCCAAATTGCAATATATATATATATATATATATATATTCTTCTTAAATTACTGACACCTGAACAGAGACTTGAGCCCTAAACCCTCAGATTAAAAGTCTGATGCTCTACTGACTGAACTATCCTGGGTGTATATATTTTAATGCAATATAAAATATTTGGAGTAGGGGCTGGAGAGATAGCTCAGCAGTCAAGGCACTTGCCTGCAAAGTTAATGATCCAAGTTCAATTCCCCAGTAACCATGTAAATCCAGATGCACAAAGTGGCACATGTGCCTTAAGTTTATTTACAGCATCTAGAGTACCTGGTGTGCCCATTCTATCTCTCTGTCTCTGTTCTCTCTCTCTTTCTTCTTGAAAAAAAATTTTAATACTAGTAATACTATTCTATAATTACTGTTATTCTAGAAAAAATAAATTTACTGTCATCAAATTAATTCAGAGGACTATGACAAAAGTATCATAGCAGGTTGGCTTAAACAACAAAAAGTTGTCTCTTAATACTGAAGATTGGGAAGACCATGGTCAAGACAATAGCCAGTTCAACTCCTGGTGAGGGATTTCTCCCTGGTAATATCCCCATATGGTAAGGAGAAAGAGTGTGAAGTTGGAGGAATCCCTCATGTCTCTATTTTAAAGACACCCCCCATCATAGGAGTTCCGACTTTGTCACCTTTATATTCCAAAGTCCCATCTCCATATGCGCAGTGACCTTCTCATTGCTGGACAAACACCTGACCAGAAGCAGCTTATGGGAGGAAAGGGTTTATTTCACGCTTATGGATTCTAGGGGAGCATCATCATGGCAGAAGAAGCTGTCTCACTTTCATACTTCCACAGCAGGGAGACAAAAGCCAGCACTTGCAAGCATAGAAGTCAGAGCTCAAACTGGCTCTGTACACACCTCAAGACCCATCCTCAGTGATATTCCTCCTCCAGCAGTTGTCTACCTACTAGAGACTTCAGTAGGAAGTATAATTGTAATAAAAAATACCTGAATCTATGTAGGAAATAGATTTACATTCAAACCACTATACCATGGAACGTATCCCTAGGGATTCCAATTTTTTTTTTTAGGAAAAATAGGGATTCCAATTTTGAAATGTGAATTTTTAGCAGGACCAAAAGATGCAATCCATGAAAATAATCCATTGAAGAAATCTGCTAATACAGTAAAGAGAAATATAATGACCACAGATTTCCTTTCAAAAATGAACTCCAAACTCATCCCCTTGATTTTCAACACTCAAGGAAGACTGAATTGCATATTTTGTACTTGAATAAAGAGTTATGGATATTATCAAAGATGTCAATTGTCTTCATAATGCTAGGATAGCTCCAATAAAAATAAGAAAATTAGAAAGCGTTGGAGATAATGTGGGAAATTAGACCTCTTATGCCTTCTGTTTGGAATAGAAAATATTGCAACCACTTTGAAAAATAGCACTAATGGTACCGATGCCTTTATAAACAAGATCTCAGTCAGCTGCCTTACCCCTTCCAATGCGAACATGAACAATCAAAGATACCATCTATAAGCCAAGAAATACATTTCTATGTTTTTATAAGCTACTGAATCTATAACTTTTTAATGCAGCCTTAATGTGCTCAGACAGAAATTGTATATATTATTATGTAAATCAATATACAATATATAATGATATGAATATTAAAGCATGTACTATATAACACATGTGTAATAAATGATATATTACAAAAACAGTATATATTTCCATATTCTACATCACTGATTACACAGTAGTATCCACTAGACCACATATATGCAATTTTACCATGCGCAACACATTTTCTCACAAGTAGCCAGATTTATAACCAATTTCTTTTGTTTGAATTGCAATGGGAGTATTATATTTCCCACTCTCAGGAAACAAATATAGTAAATTGCTAGAATGATATCTTATGAATTAACCTATTTGCTTTTATATTTTATTATTACTAGTTTACTTTTGGAGCATACAGTTATCATATCATTCAGAACTAAGTTATATTATCCAAAAACCTATACTTTATAAGTTCATAACCAATAGAATAGATTCAAATATCCCCAGTCTTCCAATGAAGCAAATAACAGACAAACAAAAAAGTCTCCTTTTGTTGCTTTGCTTCCCCATTCTTGCCTAGGTGTCAGTGTTCAGAATTACCAACAGGTTTAGCATGCTCATTCAATATTCAGAAGCATAAAGCTTCCTATCTAGTATTGGATTCATGAAGGGAAAATTCCAAGCAGACACTGGAGTGGAGCAGTGCTGGCTAGCTCAGATTGCTTCTAAGACTATTTCTATGATAGAAAGCTCCTCTGTGAGACATGAGATATGGGAAACAAGATTTACTCTCTCACCCACCCCATCAAATCCCTGTTTACAGGTTTCATAGCGTAAATATAATTATTAAAATATTCTCATTATATTGTTCTGTGAATTAGACCATGTTGTTTTTTAAACCATATTTCAACTATTAGCAAAAATAATATCTCACATTCTGCTTGGCCTAATTATTGATGATGTGGAAATGTATGAAATATACATATGAGATAGACTAGGTTCCCTCTCTCTTATCATCAATGTTGAGCACTCTAGAAAGTGCTTATTGTTTACATAAAGATATAGCGAAATGTGACAATGAGCCCACACTTGTGTTGGTCTAAAGCTCAAGTAATTTATTTATGACATGTGTGTATGTGTGTATATGAGAGAGAGAGAGAGAGAGAGAGAGAGAGAGAGAGAGAGAGAGAGAATACAGTCAAAACCCCACACTCCATGGGTGCAATGCAAGTTTGTGTTTCTTTGTTAGAATCCTTTGACAGATTGAATCTATTGACATGGGAAAAGAGTTGGAGAGTTATGAAGACTAAGTTCACAGTCTTTCTAAAGCATGGAAATCCCTTTCTAATCAGATTTCCAAAACGGTATAACAAGTCAAGTGTTTGGTCCATGAAACTCAGAGCTTTGTTTTCTTAAGTGTAATTCACTTGCTCATAATGGGATATTGTCTGAAACTGAAAGCTTCTGTGAGTAAGTGGTCTCAATTTGTCATAAACATTTGCCAGCTACATATGATGATCAGAACACATAATCCATGTATTCAAAAGCTTAAACAAATGTAAACTTGTGTTATCATTTCAGGAGATCAACAGAAGCGAACCAAAGCAAACCCTGAGCTATAATAAATATTTAATGAGTAATTACACTTTAATTCTTTCTTGGTTTTGTAACACATGAAATGGCATGTGATTTGTAAAGGGTACAATTTTAGTCTATAATTTCCCTTGGACATAAAGTTAAATTGAGTTATTGATGTTGACATTTTCATTTTCACTTCAAAAGAGCATTTGAGTTAGAAGCAATTTATAAAAGACCTCAAAAAGATGTTTTTAGAACTATAAATTGAATTCTTGACCCTTATAATTTATTAACATTATTTCTTGGAATCCAACCATGAATGCCAAAATAGTTTTCATGTGAATTACGGCAGCAAAAGATCTGTGACATCATAAGGTTGGGACATACCATACAGGTGTGCTCAATGGTCTAATCAGCTTCCCAGACTACTTAGAACTTATGTGTTTTCATTGCTCAAAGCTCCTTTGGAAACGTCACTTCCATTCTGTTAGTGGAAATATTACATCAGAATTCTGCTTCAGTATTTTGTAATAAGTATGAAAATACATTTTACCAAATTCATAGGACATTTCACGACTTGGAGAAAAGTATGATTCATTATGTTCAATAACAATACACAATATACAAATATTTCTTGAGTGTCAAAGTCATTTTATTCTGATTACTACTTGATTCGTAATGTATTTCATCTAGTACATTTTGCTCTCCTGACAGAACACAATCTTCTCTATATTTAAAATTTATTATGTTATCTATTTAAAATTTAATTACTATTTCACACTGTACCACTTATTCCTTACTTAGATTTACTTTTTAAATTGATTTTATTGCTCTCTCCCTTTCAGAAATACTTTTAAAAGCTTTGACTGGAAACAATGAAAGTTGGACCAAACTTTACTAGACTCCCAAACAAAAATAGTCTTCTTAATTTCACAAATAAGAGCAGTAAGACAGATGGCTATAATTATATTGACCTGTTCACCTAGCAGAACAGTGGGAACTTGGTTGCCATGGCAAACCATGCTGAGAATGAAGCAGCAGAAGCATAATTGAACAGCAGCAGCTCCCTGTCCAGTTTCCAGTGCCTTCTCCATGGACTTGTTCCCCAGACTGTAGCATCATATTTGCCCTGCAAGATTCACACCACGTGAGACCATCCTGCCCCTAGCCTACATGTCTTCTCACTTCTTTCAGCCACTAAAGAAGCATCAAAGTGCTTTGCCAGGAGCAGCTGACCTCTGCAACTGGCTCTTGGTGCCATGAAGACGAGGGGCCATTCTCCATGCACTTGCCCTCAAAACAGTCTCTTGCTCTTGGACTTGGGTAGCATCACGTTCTCCTTCCTCATTTTGTAGGCTTGTCTCAAACTTATACTTGAATCTCAACATCCCATACTTTAGTCTCCATGGAAAGTCGCCTCACTCGGGCTTGGATTATCACATCCTGATTTTCTGTACGGAACCTTTCTTTAGAAATCAGATCCACATATTCTACTCCATAAAGAGCTGTTACTTGGATAACAAGCCTCCTTACCTGACACTGCTCTTCTTTTCCATAGCGTTCTTTGTCTCCGTGAAGAGCGATGTGGATTTTCAGAAGTCGCTTTTCTCCTTCAGGTCTCCTCCAACTCTCAGTGCAGGCGGCTGTTCCCCAAGAATTACCCATCTTTATTCATGTCTTTCCTCTCCACAACCACCACCCTAATGACAAATATCTCAGGTCCTTTCTGAATCTGCTGCAATTGCCTTTTAGTTGACTTCCTTGGATTCACCTTGACCCCATCCCAGTAGGTGTTCAACTTCGAGAAAAAAGTTATCTCAAAAAAGCAAATCTATATCAGGTCACACTTTCTCCCCCTTATGAAACTACTCCATTGTGTTCCTATTGAGATGAGAAGGAATTCAGTCATGTTTGGTATGTCTTTTCTGGTCTTGCATGGTCAGCCCCTGTCACACCTCATCCTAACATCACACTCGACCCTCTCCATTCTTGCCACATGGATTAATTTCAGTCATTGAAGAATGAAATGTTGCACTGCACCATCACGTTTTTCTCTTCATAATCAACTTACAAATAGTCTTATTAGTGCAGATTTTCTTGTTATAATATTTTGTGAACACAAAGGCGAGAAACAAAGATGGTGATTCCTACTTTCAACATATTGCCATTTTTCAAATTTTTTCAATCTTGAAAAATAAGCTTAGAAAATATCTGTTCCTGTCAGAAATCCCACATGTCTGCACATCTAATTAGATAGGAGCATTTTGAGTTGACTCCAGCAGTTTGTTAATAAGTATCTTAATATAGATGAAAAGATTATGTTGGTGATAAGTACAGTCACACTGGCTAGAGAAAGATGAGTCGGGTAATTTTTCCCCCTAACTGTGGCTTGTCAAAATAAAGTGAAATGAGTAAAATAAAATAGAATTGAAATGGTTTGTGGTATTGGGAAAGGAAAATAGCAGATGGTGAGATCTTCCTGAAGGAGGGCAATCTGACTCTAGTAGGGGTTTATAACTAGACAGGCTGTGAGACAAAAGATCGTCTTCTACCAATTGGGTCCTTGCTGCTGCTCACAAACTTTCTAAACTGTTCTGCATTTCTCTCTGCTTAAAAAGTACAAGGCATGTTAAAGATAGCATGTTAACACCACTAAACAGATTTCCACAGCATTTCCTTTCCCCTTCCTTTACCCAGGCATAAATGGTTCAGAAAGACAAAGCAGTCAGAAACTGTATGCACCAAACTTCTTCCTAGACAGTTTCTTCCAACACAGTCAGGCTTACCAAGTCTAATCGGATGCCCTCTTCCAGCCTCCCCTTAGACTGCAAAAGTATCTTAATTTTTAAATCTTGGCCTAAATAACGAGTTACATTAATCCACCTCTAATTAAAACACTGGGTTTTCTGACATGCAGTAATGTGTGTGTCCTTTGTGCCCTCAACTTAGGTCTAACCAATATCCTGCTCCATTGACCCTGTTCCAATGGGATCACTCACCCTCATGCTGGATCCTCCCTGGGACTGGCCCTTCCCCCTTTGGCTTGGGATCTAGAGGCTCAAAGTTGGAAATGTGAAAATCTTTACATCTCTTGACATTAGTTCAACCAGTGCTTCTGATAAGTCTTAGCGTTTTCCCTATCCAATTTGTTTGAGAAGTGATATACCACTTTATCAATGCAGTCAACGATAGGCAAGATTCATTTTCTACTTGATCTGAAATTTACCATTTGTGTTTGATTGTGATAAGCAGATACGAACATTCTAGTTAAATTTTATGTGACAAACTTATTTTCCTCATACTAACTGGACAACTTTTGTGCTGAAATTTAAGTATTATTATGAAGTCTGTTTGAATGCTTTCCTATTCATGAGGCTGGAGAGATGGCTCAGCAGTTTAGGCTCTTACATATAGAGCCAAGGGCCAGAGCTCAATTCCCCAGTACCCACGTAAAGCCAGATACACAAAGTGGCACATGCATCTGGAGTATATTCACTGTGGCTAGAAGCCCTGGCATGCCCATTTTCTCTGTCTGTATCTCTTCTGTCTATCTCTGATTACAAATAAATAAATACATTTAAAAAAAAACAAGAGAAAGTTTTCTCATCCACAGAAAACAATGAAAAGAACCATTTATGGCTTTATTTATCCAATGCTGTACTGAAGAGAAGCAAAGTTATTTACCTGACTAGTTCATGTCAGATTCAAAAAATGCTGGTTTAATTCACAGGTAAGTGAATGGTAGATTTCAGGTGTGTGTATTCATTTTTGAGCTCAGTTTCCATAAGGCATGGATGAATTAATATTTCATTTACACAGTTTCCAAGTTTTAAAATGAAAAAAAATTCCGAAAATTAGGACCTGGCTTCTTTTATTTGCAAATATAATCACAGTAGCAAGAACAACCTCTGAGCACAGTAAGTGTTCAAGAAATAGTTTCCAAATTAATAAACACTATCATTACAAAGTCATGTTCATTAGACAAATAAAATTATATTATTGTGTAGAGTATTAGAAAAGAGATGCATTAACAAAATTATTGTACAACTTCACTACAGGTCATTAATAACTATTGCATAAAAGTAGTCAAATATTAAACACAATTCATACTGGCTCCTGCCGTCCAGTGATGACATTTAGAAGTAGAAATATCACAAGATATTACTGATCTCAAGTCTTTTCCTTCTGACTTCACTCAAGTATTCCTTTATTTTTTTTAAAATATTTTTATTTTATTCATTTTCAAGCAGAGAGAGAGAGAGAGAGAGAGAGAGAGAGAGAGAGAGAGAAGACCAGGGCCACCACTTTGTGGGTCTGGCTTATGTGGGTCCTGGGGAATTGAACCCGGGGCCTTAGACACTGGAGGCAAGTGCCTTAACCGCTGAGCCATCTCTCCAGCCCTCCTTTATTTTTTAAACTAGCATTTGGAAATTTTATAGTACAAATTTGAAAGAAATGAATTAAACTAGAATAATACTAATATCCAATGGCTATTTGAGTCAAAGTAGTTTGTTTCCACATAGAAAATAATATTTATCCTAAGACTTTAGGTACAATGATGGAATCCATGGTTTCTTTTCAAATTCTGCTATCAAAAAAATTAAGAATTTTTATGACCCAAAATTTATGTTAATAGTTTTCAAATCTTTGTGCTCATAAAACCAGCCAGTGTAAAAAACAAATAAAAAATCATCTCCCAGAAATCATTCATAAAGTCTCTGCTTTACTATTCCTTGGTTTCAAGCAGAATTGATGAGATTAATAATGTTTATGTAAATATGGTTCAGAATTTGGCTTATTTCTTAAGACAGACAGAGAAGCGTGCAAATGTGATGAACAATATTTATAAAAATGTGAAGGGTTCCTAGAGGCAGGCTGACTTCTGAGTTACTCTTTAGAATCGCTTTCTGCTCCATCTTTGTTTCATTCAAAAGTTCACTGTCCAAGCACCTGTGCAGTTTCTGCATTCTTTCTTGCTGTTGATGTCTACTTTTATTCTGCTATGGTCTGATAAAATAAAAGGAATTATCTCAATTTTTGGTATTTGTCAAGTTTTGTTTTGTGGACTATTAGGTGGTTGAGTTTAGAGAACATTCCATGTTACAGCAAGGATAATGTGCTTTTCAGAGCTTCTTTGAGTGTTAAAAGAAATGAACCACAAAGACACACACACACACACACACACACAGAGACAAACATATAAACATAGACACTCAAATAAATAAAACAGTTAAATAATATTTACAAATTTATATGTCAGGTGTAAATTGCATGCCTAAACTATGAGTTAGACAGCATTTTAAATTGATGATGGAACAGTTACAAATGTCAACAAGTAAATAAGAGAAAACCCTAACCAGTTCCCATGTAAAGCCAGATATACCAAGAAGATCTAGTACGCTCTTTCTTTCTTTCTCTCTTCTTCCAAACTGAGATAACCTGGGCATGCTGTTATAAGTCATTGTTTTCAGTAATTTGTTATGTATAGTAATATAATTCCACAATCAAAATGTATATATAAAATATAAATGCTTTAGGCATTGGGGAGATGGCTCAGCAGACAAAGTTTCTTAATTATAATGGTTTGATTCTCCAGTACCCACATAAGCCAGAAGCACAAAGAGGTGTATGTCTTGTGTTTGCACTGGCAAGAGACCCTGGTATGCCCAGATATATTCTCTCTCTCTCTCTCTCTCTCTCTCTCTCTCTCTCTCGCTCGCTCGCTCTCTCTCTCCCCTTTTTCTTACTCTGCTTGAAAATAAATAAAAATATTTAAAAATATATAAATGTGTCACAATCAGAAGTTAGTCTAATTTCCTCTCTATGAGGCTCTTTCTTTGAGTGTTTAGTGGTGGTGGAAGGGGGATAGAAAAAGACAGAAAATACAACAGACCCAGGAGAAACTCATGCTAATTCCTTGAAGACAGGAAGTGTGATCATTAATATCTTAATAAATAACCAAAATAGTAGGTTCTGTCCCACGGCCTCTGTACCAACCCATAGGCTTCTGGCTAGGTTTATAGAATGTGGCAAGAAACACCCCCTCTGGGCTGGTCCTCAAATCCAAGCAGAAAGCAGTTGCTGCCTTCCTCGCATTCACACCACTGTTGCTTCCATGGACATATTTTTCTGGCAGTTTGTGGAATAATCATGGTCCACAGAGAAGTAAGACTATTACTATTACTATTACAGCCCCAGAAGCTTCAATCACACCTACTATGAAGAAAGCTAGCTGGAGAGAAGCAGCTTCCAGCTCAGCTCCAGCTTAGATTCTCTGTCTTGCATCAAAAATGTGTGGTATCTTCATTAATCAAGACTTGCCACCACGTTTTGGTGGGCAGTCAAGGGTAATTGCAAAAAGCTTAGATTGTTTACAAATGCATATGTCAGGTGTAAATTACATGCCTAAACTATGCATCAGCAGGCAGCATTGCAAATTGATGATGGAAAATTTACAAATCTCAACAAGTAAATAAAAGAAAACCCTAACCAAAGACAAAATAAGAAAGATTCCTACAAAACCTTTCCAATGTGGTTTGATCATAATGTTGCCTCAATAAGGCTTCTGTAGCTTGGTGGAATTTCCTATATAATGAGCCAGGGTTAGTGCAAAGACGCATATCTGGCAAAATTGCTGAGAATAAGTGACCATTCTGTCCTCAATCTCAAATAGGACATCTAATGCACACCCTTCAAGGCTCAGGGAACCTTTTGGAAGAATGGGTGGGAAGAATGTGAAGGATAGGGATTAGGGTACAAAATGCTATATGGATTCAACATGGCCAGTATACCCAGCAGTGATGGTTTCCAGCACAGGCTGAACCTGTCAATACCTGAGTGGTCCAAGACCATCTAATTGGAGCTGATGGATGCCAGGAGAGGAGGGGTCAGGTTCATCAGGGGTTTGGCATGAGCATACTATAGCACAGGAAACAATCTTCAACCCCCGATCATGTAGCAACCCTAATTTAACTCAATGGATTTTAAAAGGCATGAAAGTCATATGGGAATTAAGAAGAAGAAAGGTAACATGGGTGATAAGAGAGGGTAACGAGGGGGAATAAGACCAGTACATTATATCCATGTAGGAATATGTCAAAAATGGAAAAAAAAAAGTTTAAAAGTTAGCATAGAAACAGTCACAAATATTGTGTTATGAGGATCAAATATCCAACACTTCGATCAACCCCACCATGTCTTCCAAATTCCCATACTTTTGTACCACTTCAATTTCTCTGTATTTCTAGTTGCTCTGACATAATATTAATACTAGAATACTCTTAAACACCTCCTGTTAAGAACAAATTCCGATCACTGCATCTCTATAGGACTATAATATCTGTCTTCTCTTTCACATGCAAATTTAGTCTCTGAATTGTCATCATGCAGGTTGGATAGAATATAATACAACTAGTGTCATTGCTGAGCAAAAACTGCTTAACAAACCCTATTGTCAGACTGTCTCTGTAAATGACAAACATATCAAATATAAAACCCGTCTAAGGCAATGTATTAAACAGAGTGTCTGACTTTGCATTTCAGTTACCCTTATGAGGTTTATATAAAATACATTTTTACATAAAAAGGTAAAATTTGACGCTATTTGCTTAACTTTAGGTGGAGATGCTGGTAGTGCTTATCAGATGGCTTGATTTTAGAAGAAATAAAACAATAGGCACAAAATGAAACAACACATAGGAAATGATCAACAATAAATTATAGTACTTATAGTCTGTATTCTTGTTACATTTTTAACCATTATCAAATATTGGTTTTCAAATAAATAAAAATAATTAAAATAAAAAGTAATTATAATTTAATATAAAAAACAGTTTTCCTAAGGAAATTTAACTTGATATTGATATATACATAAATATATATATATATGTGTGTGTGTGTGTGTACCAATATTAAGTTAAATTGTCATTGTTAATAAAGATTTTATATATATATATATATATATATATATATATATATATAATTTAGTGAACTATTGTGCTAATATGAGAATATGAATTATGGGCTTCAGCATGAAAGTGAAAACTCACTTTTAAGACATACTTAGGTGTTTGAGAGACCTAGATTATTAAGCAGATGTGAAGGGCAGACAAGGACATCAGGAATGGCTGTTGTATTCAGCTAAGATAAGGGGCCCATCAAGAAAATTAAGCCAAATGAGAATTATAGACAAAGAGGTGTTAAACTCAGTTTGAGATATGTTACATTTAAGATGAAACAGAAATTCTGGGTAGTGATAACCAACAGAGATGAGAAGTGTTTCTCTGTCTCTAAGCCGAAGCTCCTCTTACTCATCTTGTTTCTTTAAGTACAAGCCCTGTGCTAGAAAGAACTCAATAAAATATTTAATTCAATTGACAGTTCTATTTTTGAAAGGTCAGAGGGTCCAAGAAAAAGAAATGTAATAAGTGTCAAAATGTCTATTCTTTTCACTCAAAATTCAGCAGAGACTAGAAGTTCACAAATGTTTACTGCCTCCTCCATCAAGAGTAGAAATAGTGTTACAAAGAATGGGATTAATCCAAAGCCTTGCAGTTTTATGTCATGAGACTTTTAATAATTTAACAACATATTTATTTCAATAAAAAATCTTTAATATCAAATATTTAGCTCACTCCCATTTATCTGTCATTTAAAATAAACTGAAGTAGCCAATATTTTGAAACTCTTCCAAATGAAGTCTTGGAGCACTGTCAGGTCTTTCTGTTGGATGGATTGCTCTGTGCATTTCAAGTTATATCTATGAAATCCAATTTTTGCATAAAGCTCATGATCAGACTCCATAATATCTTTCACCACTTTAGCCAGACTCTCACATGGCCTTCAGTCAGAATTATTTGATCTCTTTAACTTTAAGCTGCTGAAGATAGACCCGGGGATCCAACTTGTCTTTCTCAAGCTGTCAGTTGTCATTTAAATTTAAGAACTTCCTAGCAGTCATTTTGGAGCCTCGAATATAGAAAATTCCCTAAGCTACTTCCCCAGGTTAAAAAAGGGGGGACCTTAATTCTATATCAAACCATCTCTAAAACGAACATTCCTCAATTTAACGGTCATGCTCCCTATTTAAAAAATGGGGAATGTGATAGAATAGATTCAGAAGAAACTGACTATTTAAAAATGCCTTGAATAAGGACTGGATAGATGGCTAAGCAATTAAGGCAGTCACCTGCAAAGCATAATGACCTGACTTGGATTCCACATTACCCACGTAAAACCAGATACACTAAGTGGTATATGGAGCTAGAGTTCATTTACAGTGGATGGAGGCCCTGGTGCACCCATTCTCTCTGTCTCTCTCTCTCTCTCTCTCTCTCTCTCTCTCTCTCTCTCTCTCTCTTTTCTTTATCTCTTTTTGCTTGCAGACTAATAAATAATTTTTTAATTCCCTGAATAAAACCTACTTATATAAAAATAGGCAAATTTAGTCAGTATGACCTGATTTTGAATGTACATTTCATTGAGTTACTAATAGGAAGCATGTTCTATTCTACATTTCAAAAAAAACCTTTAATTTTCCAGAATAAGCTTAGTTAGATCATAAGTGAAAGTAATCTTAAGTTGGTCTACTTACTGAAATGCATCTGTGTTCTTTGTAGCTGTTTGCTCCTAGATATTAAAGATGACGAAATAAAGACTGGAGAAATGGCTCAGTGATTAAGGTGCTGGCCTGCAAAGCCTAACAACCCAAGTTTGATTCCCCAGTTCCTCTGTAAAACCAGATGTACAAAATGGCACACGCACCTGGAGTCCATTCATAGCACCTGAAGGCTCTGGTGTGCCCATTCTCTCTCTTCTCTCTCTCTCTCTTCTCTCTCTCTCTCTCTCTCTCTTTCTCTCTTTCTCTCTCTCGCCTATCTCTCTACTTGCAAATAAATTAATATTTTAAAAAAAGATCTGGAACAAGTGAGTCTCTTCTTTCAAGAGCTTAGGACAATCAGAAATGGTACCAACTAGTCTGGTGTGGTGGCACACACCTTTAATCCCAGCATTCCAGAGGCAGAAGTAGGATACTGAGAATACATAGTGAATTTCAGGTCAACCTGGGCCCTACCTTGAAAAACCGAGAGAGAGAGAGAGAGAGAGAGAGAGAGAGAGAGAGAGAGAGAGAGAGAGAGAGAGAGAGAGAGAGAGAGAGAGAGAGGGAGGAGAGGAGGAGGGAGGAAGGAAGGAAAAAAGGAAGGAAGTTAAGAAGAAAAGAAAGGAAAGAAGGAAGGAAAGGAAGGAAGGAAGGAAGGAAAGAAGGAAGGAAGGAAGGGAGAGAGAGAGAGAGTACCAATTAAGAAAAACATTCCAAACAGGTCTCTAGTTAGTCTTTGGTTTGCAATTTGAAGTAAGAAGGCAGGATTTTCATTGCCGCCATCTATGACCTCTGAACACCAAACATTTACTGATTTTTATGCTAAATACTAAGCACAGTCACACGCATGAGAGACATCACTGCTCCCAGGACACATGAGCTTCTGGAAAACTGAGGATCCTCAGCATGTCATGAGAGAACCCCTACACCGTCTCCACAACTGCAGCCTGACCTCAGGTGACTCAGAGGAGATGGAGTCATCTTGCCATCTAGTCTGGGCTATTCATTTTAGAAGTGTGTGTGTGTGTGTGTGTGTGTGTGTGTGTGTGTGTGTGGAGTGGGTATGTATGTGTATGT
Source organism: Zapus hudsonius (assembly GCA_004024765.1). Classification (NCBI taxonomy): domain Eukaryota; kingdom Metazoa; phylum Chordata; class Mammalia; order Rodentia; family Dipodidae; genus Zapus; species Zapus hudsonius. The sequence goes on along the minus strand of PVHP010002223.1, from coordinate 38,560 downwards.
ATGTATGTGTGTTTGTGTGTGTATGTGTGTGTGGAGTGTATGTGTGTATTTGTATGTGTATGTGTGTATGTGTGTGTATGCATGTGTGTGTGTGTGTGTGCGCGCGCGTGCGTGTGTAGTGGGTGTGTGTGAAGATCAAAGGACATCCTGTATGTTATTCTTAGGAATGCTATGCACCTCTTAGTTGAGACAAGGACTCTCAACAGTTAGGCTACGTTTCATGTCCACACTTCTCTCAAGTACACGGATTACGATGCACAATGACACGCCCATTACTTGCACTTGAGCACTGGGAATAGATCGATCCTCATGCTTAGGAGTCACACATTCTACCAACTGAGCTATTTCCCCAACACCAAAGCCATTCTTTGTGAATTAGTCTTAAACAATTGCATTTACCCAGGTTTTTAAGAACATATTTTAACTTACTTGTTTAAGAGAGAGGAAAGAGAAAGAATGGCCTCTTACCATTGCAAATGAAGAACAACAGACACACGGGCCTCTCCAGAATGGCAGGTTTTGTGAGCGTGTTTAGGAGCCGCCTCCTAAGCCCTGCCCAGTGTTTGTGTTACAGCGCCTTCTTGCCCTTCAACCAGTATCAACTCAGTATCAATGGTATTATAGAAGCTTGGCTTCTCTCTATGTGAGAAATATGAAAATGAGTCATGTTGTCTTTTCTGTTTAAGGGTTAATACAGTTGGCTCTGAAAAGAGAGACCAGATGATAGGAAGCCCCTCTGAGTCAACAGTCCTTGACACTTAAAGGACAAAACACCTCTTGGGACTAAGATACTCAGTGGCCCTTGAGACCAAAACAACCCTTGAAAGCAAAGCTTCCTTGTGCACCTGAAAGAGGTCCCCAAACGCTCCCTTCTTTAGTGTCTCCTCAGCTAAACACTCCACTTCCAGGTCGGAGCCAATCTGGTAAGAATGTGAGGCTGGGCTCTGACCAGTCAGAGAGAGGCACAGGCCCTCACTGTCTATTAGGGAAGAAACACTCCAACAGATGTCCTGTTGCCTTTGTGCTTGTTTGCCAGAACTCTAAGAAGCCCCACAGCTTTTGCAGAAGTCCACATTCCCTTGACTCTAGACTTCGGATAGTGTGGTCATCCCTGAACCCGCCGAGACTCAGTCCTGACACTTGCTATTCCAAAACATCAAACACCCCACATTAAAATCATGGTGCACTACCCATTTATAATACGATGAACAAATTTTTAATACTTACAGGTTATTCATGTACCTTGTCTATATATCCACCAGTTTACTATTCTATCCTAATGTTATCAATAGTCTTCATAACTAATACTTTCCTTTTTTGTTGATTTGGGGGTTCTCTTTTCAGAACCTAAGCCAAAAATTACCTTCTGCACTTACTCTTACATCTACTTCTGGGTAGAATAGTATCTAATATATAGTGGATGTGCTGTGTATTTTATTATTGTTATTATTATTATTTTTAAAGTATTCTTTTTTATATTTAATTTATTCATTTTCAAGCAGAGAAATACAGAGAGAGAGAGAGAGAGAACACCAGGGCCACCAACTTGTGGGTGTGGCTTATATGGGACACTCGAGGCAAGTGCCTTAACCGCTGAGCCATCTCCCCAGCCCATTATTATTAGTTATTAAACAGAAACTTTATATAAACACGTCATGTGTTGGTACCCATTTCCTCCTCCCTGCCCCATCCCACTGAGGGCCCTCCTCAGTGACATTGTTGGTATGCACAGTGGGGTTGAGGGCTATGATTTGTGCGAGCGAGCAGCTCTTGGATTAGGGGGCAATGCCTATGGGTATTCCCCCAGACCATGACTTTTACAATCTTTCCACCCCCTCTTCCACAAAATTCCCTGAGCCATGGTGGGTGAGTTCAAATCTACTGTAGGGTTGAGTTCTTAGCAGCTTCTGGATGTCTGCTTTGGAACGTTTTGAGTATCCTCTGAGTCTATCTCCTTCATCGTGGCACAGGCTGTCTGGCTCTCTGTGGGAGCAACACTCTTGCTCATCTCACCAACGTGGCCAAGCTCAGTTTGTTGGAGATTCCAGAGCTAAGGTGTCCACCTTAATACATTGGTTACAGAAAGATTACATTGTGTTCCATAAATATGTTTATCTTGTGAATTTTAAAAGTGCTTTAATAAAAATATTTGTTGGATTAAAATATGCAATACATCATTATAGGCTTAGTTTTCACTAAAGTCCATTAAAGTAACAACTCCTATGGTTAAAGGATAGAACCATACTTTGACCTCAGTCTGGTCACATTTCAGCATGTCTTAAGGGTAAATATTAGTAAATAGTAACAAATCTGTCACAGGACAACTGGTGATTTACCATCACAAGCATTAGCTCAGTCTTTTAAACACAAAAACATTTTCTTTCTGGTCAGCATGTGACTTTAAGAAAGGCTGTCAACTTGATTATTGTGAAGTGTCCCCCAAACGGAAAATAGCATCACAGCACAAAATTCTTCCCTGGAAGCTGAAAAGGCCGGGTGGGTTCCTCTGCGGCAGCTGATGCCAGGCTGCCCTTCACCCCACCAGATAGGCAGCTGGCTGGGGAAGCAGCAGAGGGCAGTTTAAGCTGTATACTGTCTAAGAGACAAAAAAGATTAAGAGATCTACTTGAGAAGGCAAACAGAGATTCAGCCGCATCCCTCAAATTGTTTTTTTTTTTCTATTTTAATTCTTTGGGGACATGAACAGGGAAGCACTTGGCTGGATATAGGTATCTTCCAAATGGGAGGGATGGGAAGAGTGGACAGTGATGGAATGTATCTTTATGGAAATCATTTATACTTCTCATGGCATCTCGGGCATCCTGCCAGTTTAGGGTGATCACATCAATATTTATAGCACACCACACCAGGGTGCCTGTGTTTTCCAGCAGGAGCGATTAATATGTGATATCAACACCTATGACAAGATACATTTTATTTCTGTCAACAAACAAAGAGATTTCTACTTTAGCTGTCAGCTGAATACCCGAGCCTTTTCTTTTGCAGAATAAACTGCATATAGCTGGAACCAAAAGATAAATGTGGAAATGTAGTCAATTCTTTAAATGGATTTCTTCAACTGGCAGGTGGCCCCTCTGTGGCCTGTATTAAAAATGAGGTAGGCCTGGTGGGGGGAGGTCCAAGAAAAGACTTGCCTCGTGTGGTTTTCAATATGAGAACTTTGCACTGAGCTATAGCTTATAAGCAGGAGATAACAGCTCAGGGCTCTGTTTTCAAGTGTCAGAAGCCTAGGAAATTTTACTTGAAATTTAGGGATTTTTGTTATTTGTTTTCATCAGAGACAGAGACCTGGTATACATCCCAGACTGACATTGAACTCGCTATGCTCTGCTCTCAACCTCCAGACTCTGGAGATGACCATTGTAAGCTAGAATCTCTCTTTCTGAAATGATGCTTTCTTATTAAGACTTTGACAGGTTTAAGTAGTAAAATTGGATCCCTGTTGCTCCAGTTTGCAGTCAAAAGAGCTTTTCCCAATGTCTCTATCAGAAACAGAGTAAAGAGGGAGTAGTTCTTAGATAAGAGTGCTGGGCTGAGCTCATTACTCAGGCTTCAGATAATGTAGGTTTGGGTGCTGCTCTGGGAGTTCTGTGCAAAGCAACTAGCCTGAGCAGAAGTTGTGGCTACGGTCCTGTCCATTCCAGCTCAGCCTGCTGAATGCAAGAGTGAGTGTGCTTGAGCTTGTCATGGCCAGTAGACTCCTGGCAATGTATTAATCATATTTGCTACAGGGCAACTGGGGAGAGCAGTGGTGTCCAGCAGAGTGGAGCAAAGCAGAGACAGCACTTGGGAGGGGGCCATCAGAGCCATGCTCAACAATTGCAGACTTGGACAACAGAATGCAGGGATCTGGCAGAACGTGCATCTAAACAGGTAACAGTTATAAATGGAGCCAATAGACCAACTCATATGAATTCCATCTTCATCCCTTCATAAGATCTCAGCTTGAAAGTACATGAAGTGTTTGACTGACTAATGGTCTGCTACTCACTCACTTTTTCTTCTTACCCAGGCTTTGTCCCTAATTGTCCTTCCAGATTCCACATGGATGGCCTGTGTGGCCATCTTTAGGTTGCTGGGACAAACAGCTGACCAGAAGCAGCTTATAGGAGGAACAGGTTTATTTCAGGCTTACAGATTCCAGGGAAAATACCATCAATGGCAAATGAAGCTGGCTCACTTTAGCATCCACAGCTGAGGGAAACAGCTTCCAGCAGCAGCAAGCAACGATAGCCAGAGTTCATCCTGGCTCTGAACACACCTTAGGGCAGGGCTACAAGATCCCCCATTAATACACCATTTCCCCAGCAGGAATCTGCCAGCTTAGGGAAGAATCAAGGTGCAATCTTAATCAAAATACCTGATGGGGTCTCATACATTTGACCTAACACAACAAGAATTTCTGCCCCTACTTTTTACTGGACATACCCAAGCAACTCCACATGGCTCTGTTAGGCCTGTAGGTGTACTTTGTGAAAGAATGATATATTCTCAGAAGGATGGAATTCAGTAAGAGCTGATAAGAGGGGGCTACTTCTACAGCAGGCAGGAATCATCAGGAAGGTTAAGTCGTGACTGCAACAAAAGTTAATTCATTGCACAAATCTTTTTAGAATGAAAGGAAGGGGATACATTACCAATGGCAAGCATTAATTAAGCCACGAAATTCTCCATCTTTGGCATTTGGTATAAATATTTGTAAGGAAATGATATCTACAAAGCTTTTGTTACCTATTCCAATAAGATTATTACATCGATAGCACGGAATTTCAGACATGAAATTCATAGTTTGCATAATGAATAAATACATAAAATAAAGCACAAAAATATGTTCATTTATGGACAAGAGCCAACATTTATTTGAATCAGAAGGAATTCTTTTAATCTAATCAAAAATAATGAATTGGTCATGAAACAAATAGTCAAGAGAAGTTCAGGGTACAGACAATAGAATCATCGTATTGTCTGAAATGATGCAAGGTCAAGAATCGCAGTACTTCTAGGTAAATATAAAAATTCAATAGCGCTACATAAAATTTGACATAAATTTTTTGAGGTTTGTAGTGTCCTGTTCACTGAACTGAAAAATGCAGGCAAGGTGAGGAACAGCATGCATAGGGTCTTTATTAGATTTTCAGTGCTAGCAGAAATCACAATATAAAGCATGAATTTTATATAAATTATGTTACTCTATAAATGTTTATGAGATTTACTGTTTTCTTCCAACCTACAGTAGGATGAAAGCTCTGTGATATTTAAAAGATCTATGCAACCCTCTCATATCACATGAAAAAAAGATAAAATGGAGCCAGCTTTGACCTTCTTATGTTAAAAATTAACCCCAGATTTTCTCTCATGAACTTATCCTCCTTTGCCCTGTAAAGAGTTCTTATGAAAAGACCTCAGGGAAAAATTTCAACAGCAAGTCTCTCTCCTAAGTGTTTCTCCTGTGTAGCCTCAGATTTTGCAAACAGATGTCCTTTGCTTCTAGTTGAATTTCAGATATAATCCTCTTGAAATTTCTGCCTAAGATTTCAAGTGAGAAACTTCTCCAAAACAATGGGTTTTCTTTTGTAGCCTGTAATGTCTTCTATGGGTCATTCTTTGCTTTGCAAGAAGCAGGTGTTAAAAAGCCTTGTAAAAAGCTGGTCTTTTGGGCTTTGTTTCCAGTAAAAGAGCCAGAAAAAATCCATAGTTCTTCTCTTCATGTTTCAGATAAAGCAGCCAGCATCTCACCCTGTGAGATTTTCCAAACTAAATAAATACTGCCATAAACTCTGTCCTTTCCCATCTATAATCCACTTTAACAAATCATGTGTTTGGATCCTTGGAGCCTCTGTTGAATGTCTGTCTTCGTGGTAAGTGCTCCATTCTACATCAAAACATCTGAAACCGATGCCTCTTGATCAAGAATTATATCCATCATTTTTTCCCCAGTTCCTACAAAATCAGGTGAATCTCAGTTAACCTACACTGATCTCACTCTTCAATGGAGATTCTGTTTGTATTTTTCAGAAGGCAGCGAGAGAGTTGTGGTCTTTCCAACCCTATCAATGAGCAGCAGGCAGGTAGCTGACATCCTGGCAAGAAATGAGCCACACCAGACCTACTGTGGAGGATCCATATGGAACCCTGAAGAGTGTGGTGGGATAAGCAAGCGACCTATAACACAGCCAATCAGTCAACCCAGGAGAAGCCAGCGAGACAGACACCAATGATTTCAACACAACCTAAAGCAGAAGTACAGAGGCTCCTAAGACCTCAACAATAAAGCAGCCTTAATACTCACCCACCATGACTAAGGGAACTGAGCGGAAGAGGGGGCGGAAAGATTGTGAGAGCCGTGGTGGGGAGAATATCCAGAGACATGGGCCTCCTCAGTAACAACATACAAAGGGGGATGGAACCCGTTGACTCCTAGGCTATCCATATTCCCCTACCCTATGGACTGATCCAGTTTGTCCACGGAGGAAGATAGCCAGCTGATTAGGGACAGGGAGGAAGGAGATCCGGGAAATGGGGATACCAACACATTATTTGCTCATTCAGTGTATCTAATTATGGATAATAAACATATAATTTTAAAAAATAAAAAAATAAATTTAAAAAAGTGTTATTTTTCTATCAGCTACCACTAGGTGGAGGTACAAATTTTGATCTGTTAAATGTCCCTTGTTTGCCTTCCAGGTAATGGTTCAAAGAAAAACATTCTACTGCGCTCTTGCACATCTGGAAATCTTACTGCCAAGGGTAATGCTGAGACCACGTGCTGTTTTAGTTCACTTAAGAAATGCATGTAGATATTGTATGAATAATTACAAGTCAAACACCTGTATTTTTAGACTTGATCTGAATACATGTACGCATTGTAAGGTTGTGAATGAGGAAGGAATGAGTAAATTCCCATGCAGCCTAGCTATAGTCAGAGAAAATCCATTTGGAATGCTTTCCTCACTTCAAAAGTTGCAAAATGTTACATTTACTTCTTAAAACCTGTTAAAATTTCCTCTTAAAAAGTTTTAGTGATATGAGACTTATGATTCTCAAACAACCAGATTCTTAATTTCAACAGGCATCTCCTGATGTTCCTGATTGATAATGTGGAAAACGGAGGATTTCCACTTACTAGTAAACTATAAATGCCAATTACTGAGTTCAGCCCTCTTCAGATCTGTACTTCTTCATCCTGTTCTGTCACTGATGATTTAATGATAAACTTCTGCCTCTGTTAATGTAGTAAAGGTCCTTTAAAATCCACAAGCTCAAAACAAATAATTGCCATTGATCTGATACTTCCAGATGTGTGTTTCTAGATACATGTGTGTATCAGTATCTAGTATCAGTATGGATAGGTATGGGTTTGTTAGAAAATTGAACATAGCATGGTTTATATGTATAGTGTGTGTGATAAGTTTTCCCAATGGGAAAAGAAAAATAGTAAAATTTTCTAAAATATCTTGGCGATGTTCAGTCACACTTTCAACAAAATCATTTAACATCCACAAATGATGGATGTTGAGCACAAAGTAATGAGAGTTCCTATAGAAATTATAGAGTACTGTGAGAGATGCCAACATATAATATAAAATATAATGTAAAAATAATTACTTCTAAGAAGGATGCAGGCAATGAAGGCAAAATCAAACATCTCTCTCTTTCTCTCGCTCTCTTTCTTCCTGAAAATAAATATTTTTAAAGTGGCAGATATCATCAACTAGATCCACAGTGGGAGGAGTCTTGGGCAGGAAGAATACAGTGTGTGTGAGGGCTCCAAAGCAAGAAGGAGCTTGTTTTATCTGCTAGGCAAAATCTCTGTCCCCCCACCAAAAAAAAAAAAAAGTTTACCCCAACATGTAACATTTGGTTGCTGTTTCAGGAGGATTAAACAGAAGACAGCTGTCCTAGTCAAAATTGGATAATCAAAAGAATTTTCAAAATTCCCAAACCTCAGGAAAAGTTGTAGAAGGCAAAGCTTTTTGCCCTTAACTTGGGCTTAGCAATCAAGGGGTCAGTACCATATCTCCACCATTAGACCTAAAAGGACAAGGCAAAGCATAATAGAACATGGAAGTGAGCATTGGGTAGAATGGACCACCTCGGGTAAGCAATAACTTTGTGCCTGAAGACAAAAGCAACCAAAGTTGGTTCCTCAGGGAGGGAGCCCCACTCTCCAGTGTCCTTTGGATCTAGAATCCTAGAGGCAGAGGACTGACCACCTCCTCTAGAATCCCAGAGGAGAGGAATGAACACCTCCACTAGAATCCCAGAGGAGAGGACTGACCACCTCCTCTAGAACCCCAAAGGCAGAGGACTGACCAACTGCTCTAGAACCCCAGAGGCACAGGACTGACCAACTGCTCTAGAAACCCAGAGGAAGAGGAATGACCACCTGCTGTAGAACCCCAAGGGCAGAGGAATGACCAGGCAGAGGACTGACCATCTGCTCTAGAATCCAAGAGGCAGAGGACTGACCACCTCCTCTAGAACCCCAGAGGCAGAGGACTGACCACCTGCTCTAGAATCCCAGAGGCAGAGGACTGACCACCTCCTCTAGAATCCCAGAGGCAGAGGACTGACCACCTCCTCTAGAATCCCAGAGGAGAGAACTGATCACCTCCACTAGAATCCCAGAGGAGAGGACTGACCACCTCCTCTAGAACCCCAAAGGCAGAGGACTGACCACCTGCTCTAGAACTCCAGAGGAAGAGGACTGACCACCTTCTCTAGAATCCCAAAGGCAGAGGACTGACCACCTGCTGTAGAATCCCAGAGGCAGAGGAGCCCTTTGATACCGAGCTTACAATGAGACAAGACTCGCATAGAGAAAGGCTCTTGGACAGGGATGGTGAGTGGACCTGGAAAGAAAAAAAAACAAAGTTGTCAGAAGGGAGAGAGCCTTGAGACCAATCACAGTTTGAGAAAGCAAATAAAAGAAGCCATCTCTCCATCCTAATATCCACTCTTTTAATGAGGTTCCTCGTCTCTATTATTTTTCTGCCCACTTGGATGTATCTGCTTCTTATTATTCAAGATGTTTTTCATATTGTTTCCACTCATATTCCCTAGACATGCTGAGACCTGGTAGAGCTCCTGTCCTCTGTGGGAATCTCTGACCTCCGCTTGCCTGTTCCACTGGCTCTGTGTTTATAGCATCGCCATCAGGAGTCTCACACACACAGTGTGCAAGGTGGGTGACCTTCACCTTGGAAGCATGCAGAAAGGCAGAAACTGGAATCCTGACCTGAGGTGTTCCAAACCAGAAGGTTGGGCCAAGATCTCTGGCACGAGCAAGCTATGTTAAATGTTGTCACCACATAGAAATGATGGATGTCTGAGGAAATAGAGAGTTCTACATAATGATTTAAGGAGTGCATAACTGATCCATATGTGGAAACATTATATAATTCTTCATACATAGCAACACTTTGTGTCAAATAAAAATTGTAGTAAACCAAGCATCCCAGGTGGTTCTTACAGGTATGTACAAGACCTCCAATATGTTGAGAAATTCCGGGATAATGATTGTGATAAGGATAGCATATTACTGACCAGTGCATTTTGAGAGGAAGGATGCACACACCTCAATAGTTTTTAAATATAAATTTTATAAAAATGTGTTGAAGGTCAATATGGAAGCAGGTTCAATGCCTTGATTTACAACTAACGATAAAATGAACAGAGCTAATCCGATACATTGTGAATTGTTAGTAATATTATTTGCAAGGGTTTTATCTTTTCTTTGATTGATCTGTAAGTAATTGTTCATGGTGCTTTGGCTTTACATTTCTACAGATACCTAATAAGTTTAAGTCAACTCTTAAAGGCACCGAAGAGGACTGTACTATGAAAGAACTCTACAGTTGTTTTTGCATTGTGAAATTATTTTAAAATCATGAAGAGGAATCTCTCAACTATATGTCAGCTTAGTACATTCAAGTTTCTTTATGAGGCTTCATTTAAGAGCAGAGTTTAGTACTTCTCTTATGTAAAAAGAACAAAAGAGCAAATATTTTGAACTTGGATGGGAATGTGATCTTGGTCACAGCTAATCGACTCTACATTGCATCGTGACAGCAGCCATTGACCCCAATCAAATATTACTGTGTTTCAATAAAACTTTACTTACAGTCAACAAACTGAATTACTTATCATTTTCATAGGTCATGCAATATATTTTTTTACCATGTAAAACAATGCTTCTCCATGGACGGCACAAAAAGAGGTGGTGAGATGTCATTGGTTGACTTCTGATTTTAAACATTCTTACAGGTTAGAGTAATTGGCACATATGGAATTAATTATTTGCTTTCCTAGGTTAAAAGCCTGAAATAGTGTAGGGTATCAAGTAATCCATGATGAGTTATTCTTTAAGGCAGAACCTTAAAGGAAATATAAGAGTGAAGACAAATCACATCACAGAGACCAAGTCACTTCACCTCCATAGACACAAACAGTGGTTGCCTTAGACAGTTAGTTCACTTTCTTATTCTTCACTTCCTTCAGCTGAGGACCAGGGATGGAGATACTGAGATTCAATGGAAATGACAATGTAATTGAAGTGCTTGGCACCTGGGAGATGCTCCTTATGGATGAGTCCCCTTCCTTTTCCTACTTATAATTAGGGTTTTCAAAATCTTAGTCCTTGGGCTGGAGAGATGGCTCAGCAGTTAAGGCACTTGCCTCCAGTGCCTAAGGCCCTGGGTTCAATTCCCCAGTACCCACATAAGCCAGGCCCACAAGGTGGTGGCCCTGGTGTTCTCTCTCTCTCTCTCTCTCTCTCTCTCTCTCTCTCTATATATATATATATATATATATATATGCTTGAAAATGAATAAATAAAATATTTTTAAAAATCTTAGTCCTTAGCTCTCAAGCTGGGCCTATTGTGAAATTTCCTGAGCAATGCTGAGCTGTTCTTGACTGGTTTGACTGAGGATGAGACATCTGACTCATTATTTTTTTAGGTTTTCTACTCATGAAGCCAAACTCAAATACCACATTTTTTAGTCTTGAGAGTTTTCATTGTGTTGCCAGCTCAACTGTGTTGTACCTGTCTGTTCTGGTCATGCAAATGCCTGAGATATTGGTCAGAACCTAAGCTGGCTGTTTCTCTGTTCATCTTCATCAGCCTACTCAACTCTCCTTCATGCCCCACTGCCATTCCTGACATTTTACGGAAAATTCCAAATCTCTCCTCTCCCAATTCATGATGCCATTCCCTGAAATCTCACTGCACGGTACACAGAAACCTGGGGGTAGACCTGAGCATAGCAGACCTGATATAGACAAAGGTGAGAGCTGGGAAAGGTGGGGGGAAGCACAAAGCTACATTCTGGAAATTGGGGCTGGAGAGATGGCTCAGTGGTTAAATGGTTTGGCTGCAAGGCTAAACGACCTGAATTCAATTCCCCGGTACCCACATAATGCCGGGTGCACAAAGTGGCACATACATCTGAACTCATTTGCAATGGCTGGAAGCCCTGGCATGTCCATTCTCTTTCTCTGCCTACCTGTCTGCCTGTCTGCCTGCCTGCCTGCCTGCCTGCCTGTCTGTCTGTCTGTCTGTCTCTCTGTCTCTCTGTCTCTCTTCCGTCTCTATTTACAAATAAATAAATAAAAATATTTCTGAAAACTACAGAAATCTGACATTCCAGTCTGAGCAGAAAGCTACCACATAAGAGAAGCTGCTAAATGAGGGACAGATAACAAAGGCCAAGCCATGGTCACAGTCAAGAACAGCAGGGTCCAGAGACATCACTTAGTGCCAATTACTTATATTTGAATAGCATTTTAATTTTGTTTTAATATTTTAATACATTTTCTCGGATAATAATATTTGAAAAGCATTAATTAGATACTTTTGTCATTTCAAAATGCTCATTTTATTCACACAGTGCCAGGATTGTCGTGTCACTCAGAAAGGAAGCAGTTCTGTCTTTCTTCTCAGCACAGATCTCTAATTCTGTCACTTCCTGGTGGGTGGACTATGGTGGAAGAGCTCTTCCTGTCGTCCACTCTCCTTTCAGGGGAATTAACTTGACCTCCAACTCTCTGACGACACTCATGTTCAAGCAAACCAGCCTGACAGATCCTTTGGAGCTCAGTTGCTAGCACCTTCCCCAATATTAATAGTCTCCTCTCTTCCAAGTGCTGCAGACAGGTAAGGCAAAGACACTGAAAATAAAGCATATTTGATTGACATCAGATCAATAAATCTTCAATTCACTAGGACTGAAGGTGTACGAAGAAATGGACTTTGTGGTAAATGTAAGCTCAGTGCTGGAGGAGCAATACCATGAAATGAAAGCTAATATTACCTTGGAATCCCGATACCATATGACACATGTCTTGATTTTTAATATTAGATAAAAATCTGACACCTTTCAAATGCTTATGAAATCCAGTCTTTCTAGCTTCTCAATGTTTTCTTCTTAGACGAAGGCATTGACTACAGAGACCAATTCTTCATTTCTTTTTCTTTCTACTTCCCCATCCTGTCTTTCATAGCTCAGTATATTCTCTGCTTCCCCTCTGTCTGTCACATTGCTAAGAGAATTAGAAAAGATTTTTGTAACAATCCACAGATTTTAAAAATACATAGTTGAATATACCTCTAGCTACAATAAGCCAAATAACAAATTTGAAATGAATACATAATTCCCTTTTGTTTACTTGGAAGCTAAAAAATGACTGTGCAAAGGCAACATTTGGTTCAGTAAGAATTCTCTGCCTGCTGCTGAGAGCCAGGCTTGCTACAAGCATAACAACATAATAAATGAAGATATATTTATCTGGGCATAACCTCTACTGGAGTGCCAAAATTCTGCTATTCTTGTTATATTATATTGAGGATAAATATTACTTTAAAATCCAGAGATAAACTCTCATCTAAGAGAAATTGCTAGATTTCTGCTCTTCATATTCCAAAGAAATATTAAAATCATATAATTATGAAAATTTAGTAACTATTTTTCATGGAATTTCTTACATAAATATCATTTAGAAAAGAGTTCAAACATCATTTGTTTTGTTTTTTAGCTACTGTTAACTTAATATATGCCTAAATCTTCTAAGATAAGCAAAACCTCCTTAAAACCATAAACATTGTGTGCAACATCCACAAAATAGCAAAATAGATTCCTTTTTTGCAATTCTTTATATTTATTTACTTATTTATTCATTTATTTGTTGCTTTTTGGTGGTCAGGGTCTCACTCTAGGCCAGGTTGACCTAGAACTCACTCTGTAGACCCATGTTGGACCCAAACTCACAGGGATCCTCCTACCTCAGCCTCTCAAACGCCACCACACCTGGCTTAAGAAAAGCTTTTCTGAAACCAAGAATAATATTTAAAATCTTCTGCTACTTGAAGTTCCAGTATCATGCTCGAGAAAGGCAAGAAAACTTTGCTGTTGTCCAAAATGCAAATTATTACTACAACACTCTTACTGATATCAACTGACCTGAGAATTCTATCTGACAGGAAGGGGAGCTGATTAGCTGGAGACAAGCACACAAGTTCAATTTAGAGTTTTGTGACTTGGGAGCCCATGTAAGAAAATAAAGACCCTTCCCCTCTGACAAAGTAGGAAATCATAAATATGTTTCTATAAGATTGAACAAAGAGAGGTAGTTGTTGAAACGCAGCTGAACTATGCGTTGGTTAAAGGAAGGTGAACTTTAGCAAATTCTATTTGCATAGCTTTTTGTTGGATTGACTTCCATTAAAACATGTCAGTGCTCACGATACTGGAAAGATAGGTACACATATGTGGTTCATGTAGAAGCGGTGAATTCCTGTTTTCAGAAAGATAAAGGTGAGAATTCCCTTTCTGATCTGCTGCTCATCAAGTGAATGGAGCTCAAAGTAAACCCAAGGTAAAGTAAATATTTTGGAGTAATATATTCTGCCCACTCTCTCCCATGTTCCCTTTGCCCGAGTGCCCTGAGAACTATGCACCTAGATTCTCAGTCTGCATGCTTTCACCCACCACCATAACTCTGGAGCTAAAGAGAATGTGCCAGCTGATTAGTGTGATGACCTGCTATGAGCTCTGACCTTAGGAACTTAGAACCTTAGAACTTCATGGAATGTTCTATCCCACAGAGACAAGGACAGGTAGGTTTTATAGATCATCACACATCATATAAACAGCATCTCAGAAAACAAGGACTCACAAGGTTGTGGTCATCAGGAGTTAGGGAACTGACACCCCCAATGCAGCATTAGATGAAGGTGAATCAAAGCGAATGGGCAATGAAGATATTGTCCCATACATTGGCAAACGATGCTCATTTCGTGGCTTCCCAAATGGGAATTGAAGGACTGAAAATTCCAGGGTTTTAGATAACTAACTGTGGGAAAAAAAATCACAAGACTCTTTTCTTATTATCATATTAGAGAACATTAGGAAAGCTTGAAGTCTGCATATTACTCATTGGAATATTAAAGTGGAAAGAAAACTGCCTATTAAAGTTTCTTCCTTGAAAATTTTATTAGTAAGTCTGTGCATGGTCTAGAAAAGTGGTCATTTCGAGTACTGGTGTGATGTTGGGTTTTGCTGTCAACTTGACATTTTAATTATCTTGGGCGTGTCTCTGAGGATGTTTATAGGAAGGCAGCTTCTCAGCAAGGGGCAAGATGTAAAGAAGCTCAAAGAAGCTGAAAGTAAATATCCTTTCCTGTGTTGGCAGTGCAGGAAGGAAATTCCAGAGACTCAGGAAACCATTAAGTCTGGGGTAGGGCTTCAAGACCCCGCACTAAGCCTATATAAAGGAGAAGAAATTCTCTTTGGCCTCTCCTGCCTGTTTGCTATTCTGTGTGTGTGGTGTGATTTTTAAGTCATTTGCTTGATATCAGTGTCAGAACTGGGATCGAATCAAAGGCATCTTTTATTAAAGCTCATTATCATTGTTCAAGGTTCATCTCTGTAATCGCATCCACACATCCCCATTTTGCAGTGAGAGCAAGCTCAGAAATTACTCTGGAAAAGCACCCCTTCCTAAAGTCAAAAGTTAGATGCCTGATCTCAGGTTAGACTAGAAATCTACAAGGTAGGTTTTTCCTTGCACTTAATACCTGGACAGCCTTACATATGCTCCTGGTAAAAAGTTCTCCAGACCATCAAAGAAGCTAATGTTGAGGAATAAATATCAGGCTTTACTTTCTGACTAATGAAATTCAAGTAGGCAATTCTTAACATGTTCGTAAAAACTATAGAAGCAAAATGAAAGTGAATTCCCAATATGCAGATAAGTAAGGAAAGTATAAGGAAATCAACCCATTATATAATTAGTACTTTATAAACAGTATAGAATTAAATTCCAAACTAATGCCATCAGAGGAAATAATATAAACATTTAAATGTATTTATGACATAATAGAACATTTAATATGAGTCTGGCTTAATTAGCATAAAGAGTTGGAGAGAATATTAGCACCATACAGGGAGCTGTAGAGCATAAATCAATAAAAATGCAGACAAGCATTAAAGAAGATTAATAAAAATAAAATTTGAGCCCTTAGATGTAATCATTTTAATAAGGTATAGATACTCCTGGTCAAATGAGGAAAAAGGACAGGTAAGCAAGATATCTTTCAAAACTTGGTGTTTAACAGACAAGTAATGATTTAAGCACATAATAATGTGAACAGTTTATGTCAATAAATTGAACAATTTAGATTAAATAAATATGTGCAATAATTCCTAAAATTAGCTTTAGATGTATTGTGAATATAAAAATAATAGTCATTAAAACCCATTTCCCTAATATACTACCAGGGATTTCCCCCCCCACACCTATCCTGGTATCTTCCAACACATATATGCATTTCCTCAAAATACTCAGAACTCATAAGAAAACTTCTAACCTAACTTTTAAGAAATAGTTAATCTTATATGATATATGATGCATTTTTTTCATAGCTATAAAACAAGGCTATCTAACTCCACATAATCTAAAATAAAAGTTGTATGAAGATACACAATAAAAAATTAGTTTTCTTTTAAAGAAAGTAAAAATTTTAAGATATAATCAAATTGATCAGATAAATAAAAAATCAGCTCCTGTAATCATACAATTCCAATATCACATATTTAAAATTAATTACTCATTCAGAATAAGAACCATTAGCAGTCAAGAGGGTTTTATTTGCCCGAAGAAAAGAAAGCTAACTCATAGCTTCCTTTAATAAAAACTATGAAACAAAATCATAATTTTAAGCTAGACTCTATACATCGTATGTTTTATATTTTCCATGTTTCTTTAGGTTTTAGATTTCTTTATAAAAATTAGTAGAAACCACTGGTTTTTTTAGAGGAAGAAACGTAAGAAAAAGAAGGGAAGAATAGAAATAAGCACCCTCACTGTTTATTAGACACCTGAGCAACAATTGCAGCATTCACATATCAGATCTATACAGAATCCTGACAGAAAAGAAATAGGAAGTCAGATTGCTTCACTGTCATCCACCCTTGATTAAGGGGGAGAATTTGAATATGGACCACTCCAGTTTGAGATGTTAATCAGACAATATCTTCATTGCCCATTAGCTTTGATTTTCACCTTCATCTAATGCTGCATTGGGGGTGTCAGTTCCCTACACTGATAATCTGATAATGAGAATAATTTGCATCACATTTTGTCATTATTTATATTAACTGAATGAAATACCTTTGAAGCCAAGTTGCCTCTAGTAACATAATCCTGTTCAGAATGCCCTGGCATGTATAGAAATTTCCCTAGAGAATAAATATACTGCTTTCATGGAAAGAAATGCCACCATATATACACTCTTTTGGCTTAATTGCAGGATTGTTTCTTTTTTCTTTGCTTAGCTTCCCTCAAGCTCCCTAAATGTGAGCAGAATGTGTACTTTGGCAAAACTTAATGTACAGGTTAGGCTCCAATGGAACCCTCTATTGCAGTCCGTGGTGGTTAGGTTATGTTGTCAACTTGACCTTTTTAGTAACTCTTGGGTGGGTCTCAGGATGTTTGCAGGAAGGCGGCCTCTCAGCAGGGGGAAAGATGTAAGGAAGCTCAAAGAAGCTAGAAGTAAATATCCTTTCCTGTGTGGGCAGTGCAGAAAGGAAATTCCAGAGACTCTAGAAGCCATTAAGTCTGGGATAGGGTTGTAAGATCCCACCCTAAGGCTATATAAAGGGGAAGAAATTCTCTCCTTGCCCCCTCCTGCCTGTTTGATGTTCTGTGTGTGTGTGTGGTGTAGGTGATGGGTTTCTCTCTCTGCTTGGACCTGTGAAAGGGGAGCAGCCTCTTTTGCATTCTGGAACTTCCCCTGTAACTAAGCTACAAATAAATACTTTCCTCCCCAAAACTGTGCCTGGTTTGGAGATTCATCCCAGTGGCCTATGGCTGACTGCGACACAGTCTGACTTCATGAGGCTCTGTCGAGAGACTGTTTTACCCCCTTGGTGTATATTATGGCACAATTCATTAGGGAGTTCATGGACACATTGAAAACCATTGGACTGCAGCGCAGCACCCTTATATACTTTAGCCTATATATGTCTTGGTATAATTCTTATTTTGAGGAATATTTATAGCTTCTATAGTTTTCATTACTTTTTTTGTAAAACTTCTCTGAGAAGAAAAAATATGAAATTATGGTCCCTGAGGTTATTGATCAATCTAGCAATAATGAAAGCTATTATATCTCTAATTTTATGCTTTTTTTCAATTTTGAGTTCCCATAGCAACCATTGATAGATGTTAAAACTGCCACGTAGAAAATTGTTAGAATTATCCTGGGAGCTGTTGGACTCTATGGGTGAAAACTCATTTTAAGGATTATCACTCCCCAAAGAATAGGCAATGTTTCTTCTGGGAAGTGCCTCATCTCATGATTCTGCTTTTTTCTGTTTTTTGGGGGGATGGGGTGAGATATAGTAGAAGTTGTATATAAAGGTTCAAATGTCTTTCTAAATAAATATTAACAACAAATGATGTTATCATAATCATTTCCATCTGGGAACCATTTCTTAATGATCCACTATCGTCCTTCTTCCGCAGAGCAATGAGGTTCAAAAGCTGAAAAATTAAACTATTCATATAGGAATATAGGATCCCAAACAGAAGTCCTCTCTATGTCTGAGAAAGGAAATATACTAACTGCTGTTCATCGGCCTTGGTGGTAAGTATCTTCATAAAAAGTTCCTGTATCATAAAGCCATTTACACGATCAATAGTCTACAATCACAAAGTGTCATAAATATCTCAAGAACATGATGTGTATACAAATTGTCAATACAATATTTGCATGTTTGGGGGCAAGTGATGAGAGGAAAGAAAGAAATAAGGGGAAATTACAATTTCTCCTATGTCATTTTTTTCCCTCCCCTGCAACCATGATCTACCTCATAGTTGTGGCAATGTTAAATTCTCCCTTGAGTGGTCCATCCTTGTGAAGATCTATGCTTTACTGTCTCATCCACAGAAGCCACAATGGAGCATGCTACCAGAGTCACAGACATCATCGGATATTTGCAGTATGCTTTATAAGTTACTTTGGTATAAGTGTAACCAAGATCCTAATATAGACTTCTTAGAGTGAGGAATTTTTGGCGCATGATCTGAGAGTCCTGGGTCCATTACTGCATGGAGGACATGTCACAAAATGGTGGCAAACAAACAACAAAAAAATCAATCTGTGGAAAGAAGAATGGAGAAAGGGCTTGGGCGAGGCATTTTCCCCAAGGGCATGTGCTATGCCCCAGAGACCTGCTCCTCCAGCTGGATGTCACTTGGCACTGCACACCATCTTTCCGTAAGACCACCATGATATGAATTCATCAAAATATCAATCCATTTATTAGACCAGAACTCTTGTGATGGGTCTCCAGAAACATTCATGCATACAGAGGTGTGCTTCAATAATCCCTATGAGCTTCTTAACCAAATCAAGCAAAATTCATGACTAATCAGCACCTATGTTTGCTCCTGAGTATCATACGCCCTTAGTTATATGCGGGTTTAACTGAAGTCGAGGTTACAGTACATCAAGTAACGTAGTCCAATGATGAGTTCTGTTAATATAGAATGTTATGGGGCTGAAGAGATGGCTTAGTGGTTGAAGGTACTTGCTTGCAAAGCCTGACAAATTAGGTTCAGAAGCACAACTTAGTGCATGCATCTGGCGTTCTTTTGCAGCAGCAAGAGGCTCTAGCATTCCTATTCTCTCTCTCTCTCTCTCTCTCTCTCTCTCTCTCTCTCTCTCTCTCTCCCATTGAAAATAAATAAAGTACATTAAAAATACATAGAATGTTGTAGAGTGACAACTGTGCCAATGGTGCAGTGTTTCAAATTTACTTAACCTAGAAAGCAAAATTCAGAGTTAGGTCTTGAACAGAGTTTAAATGAAGACGGATCTCAATAAAACATAGACATGTTATTCTCTTGTTTGAATGATATTAGGGCAAATATATAACAAATATTCATCTTAATAGGACAAAATAGCCAGTTCACATTATCATTATTCCTGCCTATGACATTTAAGATAAAGTTTCAACCTATGACATGCATGCACCAAGGCAGAGGAAGAGCCACATTTGTAAATTGACCTAGACAGGAGTGGCCTTTTGTAGAGCTGATTAGCAATTTCTAGGATATAATTTCCTGTCCAGTCTGGATTCCCATTATGGTTGTCCAATGGTCAGTTCTTATTTAATAGTCTCTTACTAAGCATAGGCTGGAAGCCAAGATAAACTATTAAAGTTACCCTGAATATCACTTCAGAGGAACTATAAATATGTAGGTGTTAAGAGAAGATTCTTAAGTATATACCAGGAAAACATTGATTCTATCATCTCTTCGTTTATTGTAATCATACATGACTATTTATTATTCTATATGTATCTCTCAAAGTAAGAAAATACAGTTTATACCCTCACCTCCTCCTTATATAGGGTAGTAAATAGCTTTAATCTGTTAGTTTTTTTAAAATTTGATTATCAAATATTTACTTTAATATGACATAGTGAATTTCATTTCTAAGACACTAACTTCTAACAAAAGTATGTTGTATGTATAGCAAAGTAAAATACATTATTTAACTTGTTCAGCCCAAGGATAGATAAAGCAAAAACGGAAGGGCAGAATGTGTAGGAACACATGTTAAAAAGCCTAGATTGTGTCTGGGATCCTTGATTACTATAGTAAGCAGGAGGTTGACACAAGCCTGGGGAACAGTAAAGGTGAGGCTGAAGGAGAGAGGATGTCTATATTAGTTATGATGGCTCTAATCTCTAGCTTGACAATTAGCTCAGTGGGCAATGAAGGTTGTTGAGAGAGTTGTCATTTTAAGCAAAGATTATAATGATATAAACAATAGTTTCGGTGTTACCTTTTCATAATAACTATACAAACACAGAATTCACTGTTGCCATAAGTCCCAAGATAAGACACTAAGCCTTTAAGAAGCTTGTAAACTGCCCTGAAGTCCAAGTACATCTTTACTTTGGACCACAGGCCACTGGGAGTAGCTTGTGTTAGGACTGAGCTGAAAACATTCTCCAGAATTCAAGCAAATGTTTAACTTCATCAGAACACAATGGTAAGGCCAGATAAATGAAAAAGTAAGAGCAAGATGAGTAATTAGTATTAATTAGCGTCAATTGCTATTTTTCTTGCAAACAGCTCATGCTGAGGATACGATGACAGACGCTGACTGAGCGCCAACAGCTTCCTTGAATGTCACCAATTTTATATTTACAGAAAAAAAATTGAACATCGTTTTATTTTATAAAAAATGATTGATTGGGGCCAAAACAGCTTTGCTTAATGAGAAATACTGCTCTGGATTGTCGGCTTTTGTATGGCTGTCAGGATTCGGGACTGTTCTCACTTGGCACTTCTTGCTGACATGAAATGAGCCTTGAAGATTAAGCAGCCATGTGGTCTGCCCATGTGGTATGTTTTCTTGTACCATCAGCAGGAGGCTTTCCTTGGGTTTCAGTCTACTTATCATTCACCACATCTATATTGAAACTTCATATTACAGAGCCAGAAACTTAAAACACTGGATTATGGAGCAAGCTACCAGTGTCTATGAGATTTCCTAGCTGCTAGTCAAATACCTGTCCTTTCCACCCCATTGCAGCTAAATTATTTCACATCATATATATATATATATATCTCCCACAGGTTAATAGCAGATTTTCACTTTTTTTCACATTCACAATTTAAAGTGATAGCAATTATGGTCACATAATTATTGTAAAGTTAACGAAAGAATACACATTTGTAAAACAGGCTGTTTTTATCATTACTACTATTGTTATTAATATTAGGTGATCTACTTTAGATGCCCCTCTAAAAAATCTCATCCAAATCATGAGTTTGGCAGATACTCCCTAAGGATTTACTTATAGAGATGGTTCACATAGCTCCTCTACCCACATCCCTTCCCCACAAAGAGCTTTACTTTATAGTTTTATGATCTCTAACAATGTCACTCTCAAAATAGCCATTGTGGCACATGAGCTGGCACATCGCCTCTGGTCAAAGTGCCAAAAAATCTTGTCTAGCTTCATGAGTACTGCTCATAATTCTGCTTATTTCCCCCCTCAGGGATGGAAGGGTTGGTTTTGTTTGTTTATTTGAGACAAGCTCTCAAGATGTAACCAAAGCTGATGTGAAACTCGCTGTATAGCCGAGATTGGTCTTGAGTTCATGAGCCTCCTGCCTCCAACCACCTCCTGAGTGTTAGAACAAAAAGCATAAACCACCAGATGTGATTTTCTCATTTAATTCTAACCCTACTACAAACTCCTGCTCTTCCCAACATACTCTTTGGCTTTATGTGCATAGTAAAAACATGTACTCTCAAAATGTGCAATCAATCTACTTTCAATGATCAGTTTATAGGAATTTATTAAGCTACACTGTGCTCCAGGCTCAATTTGCAAATCATTTTAAAAGATATTTTACACTCAATCACTTGGAAGTGTTGATGTAAATCCTGCCACCCAACCTCACACCAACACAGTTTACAGTTAGGGTTAGAAAGCAGGATTCTGAAGGATGCTGGGATCAATGAAGTGTTGTAGATGCTTTGCTGTATAGACATTTAAAAGTGCCTAGGGGTGGTGAGGGGCTATGGCCAGGGCAATTAAAATGCATAGGGTAGTGCATTTTCACCAACACCAACAGCAGGAGTGTGGTGCAGTCTGGATGGTGGGCCGAGCCAGATATCACGGTGCAGTGAGAGTTCATGTCAGCAGAACGAGCTCTTCAGAATCATTGATACTTTGTGTGTTAGCCAAACTAAATTATATATTGATTTTCTTTTTACTGATCTACCCAAGAACGTTCTCATTCTGCTTTTCTACCATTTAGAGGTGATTATATTGAAAATAAATTCATATCTTCATGGTAGACTCTATAATGCATATATTGAAATTTAAACTATTAGCAATTTTAGGTATTCTTATGACAGTCATTATTTTGAATTTTTTAACAACTTCTTTCTCATGGTGGAATGATATTGCCTCATATTTATGAAATTTTTTTGTCTTAAAAGCACTTTTTTATCAACACAAGTATCTCTTTAATGTCTACTAGATTTCTGGCTAATAGCACTCTTAAAGGTATAAAGAAAATTATATCTTTGCCTCAAACTTTCCATTAAATGTGCATTTGAGTTACTATGATAAAGATAATTATCACTGATAATTTTTCTTTCTTTGTGAATGGATACCGCAAGTTGACCTGGCACTTAGTGTCTGCCTCAGCCTTTCGAATGCTAAAATGACAGGTGCACACTACCATAACTGGTTAGAAGTTATAATTAAACCCAAGACTTGTTCATACAGTGTTTCTACTTGTCAATAATAAATAAGTAAATTTTAAGATTATAATTATAATTCATTCTCAAATATGATAATTAAGTATGCACGTTCATATTAATAATATTTGGAGTTCTATTTATTGATCTTTACTATTTAATTCTCTTATTTTTTTGAATAGTGATTACTCATTGATTGAGGCATCATTCTTAATACTTTGAACAGGAGGTCTAATGTGAGGTAAAATGAATAAAAATAATTTCTCTAAGACAACATCACCATGTAAGAATGCTATTAGACTTTGATCCTGTCCAGTGTGACTCTGGAATATTTGGCCTTTATCAAGATCTACCCCTAACCCAGAAGAGAAAAGATATCTCACTTCCCAGAGATGAGCAGTAGTTAGCAATGTTGATGAGATTCTGAAACAAAGGGTCTGGAGAAGAATGATTTAAGAAACAGGATAGGATTTTGAAATTAAAGGTCTCAGAATAGCTTCAATTCTAAAAAAAAAAATATTAGGGGAATATAGTGAATAAACCTGTCAAGCCTCGCAAGGCATGCTGAGGACTTTATACTTAAGAGCTCGTGACACAGTTCAGTGTCCAGGGGAGAGGAGGGAGGTGCTTGGAAGTACGTTAACAATGCAATGGGAATTGCATAGAGGTGATATATGGCAGAATAGGACTGTCTGAGACAAGAAAACAAGGTTGAGCCTGTTAGGCTATCCAGCCAAAAGAGACTGAAAATTTACTGAGAGAGTGAAACAAATAGATACAACGTCATCCAAGGAACACCAGTAGAGTTGGCTAGTGACAGACTGCAGAGAGCAGAGCAGGCTGCCTGCAGGCATCCAGCTGGGCACCCTTGCAGGTTGTGGTACAACTGGAAGCAATTACGTGTGCCTGAAATCACTTTTGTTGAAGGCACACATTCAGAACTGCTTTTGAAAATGAACAAAAATAATGAAGCATTTAAAATATTTTTACAAGTCATTTCAAATGCAACTGTGCTGATCTACTTATCTAATGGTGGAAAGCTGTTACCAAACAGCAAGAGAGAAACACATCCTCTCTGTGCCAAAATAAGTCCACAAACGTTGCATTAGTTATCATTACATAATATGGGAGGGTTTTCCTCTTATTCCAGGTCTTATACTAAATAACATTATTTGTTAGTATTCCTATTCATAAAATAAGGAAAAAAATGTCTATCATAGCACAATCATCTAATACAGGTTTGCAACGTGCAGGTTAGAAATGATTACTTTTTTCTATCTGTAGAACCTAAATTCTCCTGGGATCAGGTTCAGCTTCAAATGCATACCCAACATAGGCATATCAGTTTCTAAGAAGTGCTGACTCTCAAGGCTTGTGTGATGCAATTTAAAAACCTGTACCCCATGAGACTCAAGAACTCCCCATGGAACTCTGTGAAAATGCTATTTGATGACAAGCAAAATTTAGTTACCCTGCTTCTGGAGAGAACTAGATGGAACACTTATAACTTCTGGGAAGAAAGAGTTAACCATGAAAAAAATCTACTCAGTATTTTGAAAACTAAGAATCATGACAAGAAATGATTATTCTTTTCATTGCTTTTAGAACATAATACCTAATTCGGAGACAGGATTCATTAGAAAGATTTTGTGATGATCCAGGTGATAAGACCTATCAAAATGTGAATCAGGGTGGAGGAAGGAGGAAACACACACACACACACACACGAACACAGCCCATTTACTCTGCCAAACCAATTTTAAATCTACTAATACTCTAAGCCCAAAGTACCGACATAAAGCTTTTAAGGAATCAAAGACATCACACTAATTTATCAGAGTAAAAGACTGATTTTGTCAATTAAAACAATCAGTTCAGACAATGTCACTCTGTCACTGGGCACAGTGATTTGCACACAATCTAACCACACACAAAAACTCAGATGAAAGTCTGGTGACTTTTCTGTGTGCATGTGTGTTGGTAAGTAGATCACACAACTGTTCCTTATCTACATGGTTTTTGAAACATTCTGAATGTTCCCCAAAAGGACTAAGCTTTCCTGAGGACACTTGCTCTCATGTATTACTCACAGGTATCTTTTTTGACTAGTAGGCTGTGATGGTTAGGTTTTGTTGTCAACTTGGATCTTTTTAATTATCTTGGGTGGGTCTCTGAGGATGTTTACAGGAAGGCAGCCTCTCAGCAAGGGGCAGGATGTAAAGAAGCTCAAAGGAGATAGAAGTAAACATCCTTTCCTGTGTGGGCCATGCAGGAAGGAAATTCAAGAGACTCAGGAAGCCATTAAGTCTGTGATAGGGTTGCAAAACCCCACCCTAAGCCTATAAAAAGGGGGAAAAAATCTCTCCTTGGTGCGTCCCCCCCACCTCTCCTGCTTGTTCCCTGTTCTGTGTGTGTGGTGTAGGTGATGGGTTTTTCTCTCTTCTCGGACCTGTGAAAGAGGGCCAGCCTCTTTTGCTGTTATGGAACTTCCCCTCAATCTGTACTTTCAATAAATACTTTCCTCCAAACTGTGCCTGGTTTGAAGATTCATCCCAGTGACGTGTGGCTGACTGAGACATAGGCTATGCTTAAAGACTTGCCCTCTGTCCTATGGAAGAGGCACTCTTCCATGTAGGTCAAAAGTCTAAGAAATTTTCTAATATGATAGTTGAATGCAGAAAGGCAAAACCTTAGCAATCAGTGACAACTGGGTATGCTAATGTTAAAGAAGACCTAGAACTTGCAAAATGAAAACAGCTCTTACAGAGTAAAGAAAAACGTTGTCCAGACTACTTATTAATTCTAAAGAAGCAGACACTGTTATGAAAAGGCAATACAAATGCTCTAGACATCTGTGAGATTAGAAAACAATTTGTTATGTGTAAGAGAATATGAGGAAATAGAATTACTAAAAGATATTCTGGAGGAAGTGAATTTCTGGACTGTGTTCTCTCTGAGTGCATGTATACTTGAATGTAAGGCATACATAATTTTGAACAAACAATAAACACACAGGAGGAAAGATGCTTTTATTTCCAAAATAATGTGTCGGATTAAAAGCTTTACATATCTTAAAATACTTCCGCTATAATTTATTCAAGAAACATTTCATTTACATATGTAATACGGCAGTTAGCAAGATAAAAATAAGCTCAAATCTCATGAACCAGTTGCACCACCAAGCAGTTATATATTTTAATTCATGACTAAAATTTTCCCAAATTCATCAAATTTGAGTCAAAATAACTTTGCTATGAGGAAAGTCGGGGCATAGTCCATGATGACCACACAGAGGCATACTCATCACAGAGGTCTCTTTCCCTTCTCAAAGGGGCCTCTAGAGAGAGCTCTAAAAGTAGATCTCATTCATTGCTTTTGGCCATCTTGTCCCCTGCTCAAAGCATTTCCTCAATTGTAAGGTTTCTTTCTTAGACACTGTCTGGAGAGCAATACCTCCTCCCTGCTTAACTCTTTATGAAAATGGGGGAAGGAGACCCAGGAAGACACTAGGAGATGTCTCCTGTCCCAGCTACGATAATAGAGTAGTTATAAGTGTTGACAAGGATTTGAGCTGCATTACAATAAAAAAGAATCTGTCTCTTTCAAGGCAGATGGCAATGTGCAAGGGGTACATCTAGCCTGAACTGTCCATAGTGAAATGCAAAAGGCAGCTCACCATTCTCAGAGAGCTGCAATTAGTTTCTACAGGGTCCTGTTTGAACAGAGCTAGAATCTGTAATTTATCTGTAACTTACTTTGCTAACATTTTACCAATTTCACTTTCCCTATAGTTATCATCTATAAAGTGGTTACTATGAAGGTGTTTCCATGATGAGACATAAGCATATCTGGCATATGAAAGTTTATAAAACATTTTAATATGGTTACTCTTGTTCAATCTTAGAAGATGATGTTGAGGTAAGAAGTGTTGGACAGAGGAGATTGATAACCATAATCCACAAACAGCCAACACTCACGTCATGATAAGCATTATTTGGGGTTTTCAGAACAGTTACCTTTGCCGAGCCTACTTTTTCTTCCACAAAAATGAGAATTTTAGGTAGAAAATAGGTATCTAAGTTCCTATGTAGGTTGGACTTTTGACTATCCAAGGTACCCTTGTTGAGTGCATAATAATCATAGAATAAGAATTGCAGGTACAGAGAGTTTAAGTGACATAGCCAAAAGCCTAAATGTGATGTGAGCCTCTGCTTAATGCAAGACATTTGGAAAGAGTCTGAAATCAGCTACCTACCCATTGATGGAACCAGAAATGAACTCAATAGGTAGTACCAAAAGCCCTTACCTATAATTGACAGATTTAGCAAATAAAAATATAGGACGGTAAGTTGAACTTGGATTTAGGATAAGGACATCCCAAATAGTATTTAATTATAGCAGGGTGATTTTCCTACTGCTTAAAATTTATCTGGAATTCAAACTGGCTATACTGTAGTCTATCTGGTAACATGATACTTCCTGAAGAAACAGAAGAGATTTGAATGAGCACCGAGGTTCTTAGCTCATCTGGGAAAACCATATGTATACTCCATGTCTAAACCTTTCAAACACTACAGCTTCTCCATCCACAGAAGCTCCTCCTTCCAGAACACTGCTCCTCAGAAAAGTAGCGATTTTCTGTTCTTTAGCCTCCAAAGGTCCACATCCCCTTTCCTCTCGGTCCTGTTTCTGCAGACATGG
Organism: Zapus hudsonius; assembly: GCA_004024765.1. Classification (NCBI taxonomy): domain Eukaryota; kingdom Metazoa; phylum Chordata; class Mammalia; order Rodentia; family Dipodidae; genus Zapus; species Zapus hudsonius. The sequence continues at coordinate 11,037 of PVHP010002223.1, read as the reverse complement.
GTCATGCTCTGGCCTTTCTCAATTACGAATCAATTCTTCCACTTGACAGCTCCTTTGGTGAGCAGCTCTAACCCCAGACCTGCTCTCTGCTGCTCCAAATCACAGCTCCCACTGTTGGACCTTCAGTATAGAGCTTGTGAAGGACTCTGGCCATCCCTGGTAGAACTTACAGTGCATCCCTGACATGAGAATTCCAGGTAGGGCGCTCCTTCTGCCAAATCCCTCAACACTCTGCAAGCTTCCAAATAGTGCCTCCATTCTCCAGCTCGTTAGAGTCATACTACCCACCTTTCAGTGCCCAGTGGTCACATGTAGGCCTGACTACAATACTGATTAACACAGGTCCATCCCCACTATGTACAGGGCTACACTAGGCCAAAGCTTGAAAATGTGTTCTGCCAGAGATATTACCGCCCTCAGCAACAACACACAAAGGGGGGGGGGCTGGATGACTACTATGCTACTCATAACCCCCAACCCACAGGTTGATCCAGTACCCCCACTGAGGAGGATACCCAGTGTGTTGGGGAGGGAAATGGGATACCAACACAATATCTGCCTGTATATTGTATCTAATTTTGAATTATATATACACATATATATATACATGAATATATATACATATATATGAGCAGATTAGGTCATACAATAATAATGACTTCATTTTCCTCTTTATTTTTAGAATGTTTTAAAATATAAAAAAGTATTCATAACTAGCAGCCCTACAATAATTGTCCACTGACTGCTCAAAATGAGCCACAAGGCAGAATTTACCAAGCTTTACCCTATATCTCTCACTGACAAAACTATACCACGACCTTAGTATCTTACTTTGGATGAGCAATTTTATCTCTCAGTGGCCCCATAGTTCCTTCGGCTCTGATCACTTTACCCTATGTGCTCCAACATGCATCAACAGGCCCCAACATTTATACATATTTAATTTGTATTTAGAATTATATGCAATAATCTTTTCAGTTAGTTTTCCCACATAAAAAGGTTGAAGGCTATTGCAATGATTTTTACCTTCATATGAAAATCCAGATAACAAAGTCACATGAAAGGCCTTACGACCTGATAGTCAACTTTTGAACTCCTTAGTTTCCAACCTGCCTTATGTCCACTTGAAAAATATTTGATATGTGTCTATTTGTTTCCTATCTCACAGTCATATGAAAAATGAGAAAAAAAATCATAGAGCATTTTTTCATGCCATGAATACAAATGATACTTTCGCCATGTACTATAATCTCTATCCTAAATAATGATTAGAATCAAGGCTACATTAACTTATATAAGGATATTCTTTTCTTCTATGCTGCTAAATATTGTTTCCACTCTGCATTTTCTATAAAGAATACCACCAACATTCATTTAGTCAACCACTGAGAATTTTTTTCTAAAAATGATGAAAATAAACTTAAATGAAAAAGTAAATTGTATCTAACAATAAAAAATATGTGATAATTCAAATCTGCTTGAGGAGAACCTTTGAGTGGAAAAGAAGAGACAGCTTTGGTAGACCTCTTTGAAGAGTGAAGTAGACAGCATGGGTTTGAAAAGAATGGATAATATTTAGAATTTTAAAACTTGAGTAAAATCCTTCCATCAGCCAGCTAACTAAAGCCTTCTTGACCTGCAACCTCACTTTCCTGGCTTCATTTGTCTCTAGACCAATATAGATGTCCTGTGGTTCTTCCTCCATCAACCTTCAGAACATTTGAGACAAGTGTGTGCGCCTGCACAGAGACCCTGAGGATGGCTGAGTACACAGGGACATTGAAAGACAAGACAGAAAAAGACTTTTCCTTCCAACTTCTGTCATGGCAGAAGGATAGACACGGGGTCCCAAGGCTCTCACGTGAGGAAGGCAAATTAATTCCGTACTCACTTCCCTCCTCTTAAAGTAAGTAAAGAAGAACCAGATCTGTAAGGAAACAGATGTGAGGGAAAAGCTGAGACCCATATACATGACATATAAAAGTTTGCAGGTCCTTCCAGGAATGAGATTTAGAGAGAAAATGCAGAGGAGACCCAAAGAAGGAATCATACAGTAATAACTGCAATTTTAGATCTGAGTACAATCCCAAGTCTGATAGGATTAGTACCAAAAAAATCAGCCTTGAGGTAAGTCATCTTCAAAGCTTCAGGAGACTGAATAGAAGAGAACAGGTTAACAGCTTCCCTGGAGAAAGAACAAAACTTCATCGGTGGGGGGTGGGTACATGGGAATCAAATTGTCTTTAAATTTTTTTGTATTCTTAATATGTATTTATTGTCCATAATGAGTTACATTGTTTAGTGGGCAAATAATGAGTAGTTATCCCCAATTCCCCAATTCCCCCCTCCCATTGGAGAGCAATGGAATCTCATCTTCAATTCTCTGGAAAAATAAGTTAAAACTTGCATTCAAAAGTAAGAACAAGGGCTGGAGAGCTGACTCAGCGGTTAAGCCTTTTGCCTGCAAAACCCTAGGTTCAGTTCCCCAGTACCCACATAAAACCAGATGCACAAAATGGAACATGTATCTAGAGTTTGTTTACAACAGATGGAGGCCCTGGAATACTCATATTCTCTCTCTCTCCCTCCCACCCTCTCCCTCTCTTTCAATCTCTCTCTGCTTGCAAATAAAATATTTTTTTAAAAAAGAGTAAGAACAAACAAGGAAATTGTAGCTGCATAAGAGTTTACTCAGACTTTTTCGGGATAAATTATTAAACAAAAACAGTATAAAACAAATATATAAATAAGAATTCAGACAGAGAAGTATGGGAATACAAAACATGAGGAAAAGAAAAATATAATCTTTAGAAAAGAAATAAGCAATGAGACATAGCTAAATCTAAAAATGGCTGTGGAAACATACATGAGGAAAATATAAAATGTGGAAATAAAATCACCAATGAATTCAGTATGGAGGCTTGTCATCATGGGTGCCGTTGTGAATAATCACAGCTATTTTGTTTTCTATTAGTTGAAATAAATCATCTTTCAAATTTCTATCATCTAGTGAGTCTAAGACGCTCCTCCCTGTCTCAGTTGTTCATCTGCTGCATGATATGAATGTCAGTGAGATGGGAGACTCAGAGCCCATAGCTCTGTTTAAGGCATGAGGTACTACCCTCCAAAACCTCCTGCCTGAAGTTGGAAGGAACAATACATACACAGGAATATTTTTACAGAGGAGCACTCAGAGGGGAGCACTTAGAGAGGAGGGCTTAGCGGGGAGCACTTAGGAGCATTCAGAGTGGAGCACTTACAGAGGAGCACAGAGAGGAGGGCTTAGAGGAGAGCACTTAGAGAGGAGCATTCAGAAGGGAGCACTTACAGAGGAGCACTTAGAGGGGAGCACTTACAGAGGAACTGAGGAACCGTGGTGAGCTTCAGATCGTTATAAGGAGTTAAGTCAGGGACACTGGAACCAAGGATGGGAGTTGGCTTTCCTCCTCCTCATCCCGTTCAACATTTCATGAAGTAATTCTACTACAGGTCAGATCTCCCTTGAACACGATGCAGAACTGTAAGCTCGCTTCTGTGTGAGCAAATGGTATCCATGGCGGCACATGGAGCTCCCTTTCTGTTTATTTTCATGATTTTCCTGTCTTGAGCTCGATTTGGAAGGGATTTTTTTCAACATAATGGTGAATACAAGCAAAGATTTGAGATATTACTTCTTCAATAAGAAGAGATTTCCTTCTGGTCTCCTTATCCGGCTTGGTGTTGAACAGTGTTGGCAATCAGACACACTGGGACTTAATGCAATTTCGAAAGACATGGAATGGAAGTCCATTGACTGGGTGGACATGAGTTTCAGATAGAGCAGGTCTGTGTAGGGAGAGAGAGGAGGAAAAAGGAAGCCAACGGAGAGGAGACAGGATGGTCCAAAGCACCAATTTATGAATGGCAGGGACTTTCTGATGGTAATTTTCCAGAAGTTTCTCACAGTGCTGAAACTGCATGTATCTGGTTTACTTTCACTGAAAAAACTCTCATGCTTCCCCAGAAATTGAACCAGTCAATTGCAAGTTGGGGCAAAATTGGTCCAGCAGCATTTATGTATGAAGTATTTCATAATCCTCAACTCCTTGCTCCCGTTTTCATTCGTGTATCTTTAAGACCTACAGTAAATGGTTTTCTGCACTATAAGAAATCTATGGTTCTGTGAAAGGACAGGAAGAAACTGAGGTAATTTAAACAGATTTCCTTGGACTTTCAAAAAATTTGATGGCATATATGGGAATGTGAAGGGTTTCCTCCAGATTCTAAAGTACTGTCTTTGGGAATGCATCCATGTAGCTTATGTGGCTTGAGTTATTGCATCACTTTGTGGAAAGGAGATTCTGTGATTACCTAATTTGGACAATTTCAAAAATTCTATCTGTTTTTCTCATAGAGACACAATCTGTGATAGTAGTAATATATGTTCTGAGAAATCTTGAGGATTACTACACAGGTCTTGCTTTATCCAGATAGACATTAGAAAATATTGAAACAGACTCTCAAACTGAGGGAGTGTATGGCATCAGTTTCTTCTGAATGGATGGGCTGCAGTCCATGATATTTCAAGATCACAGGTAAAAAAACATATTTATCACAAAGCACCCTCTTCTTCCCTCTCTTACTGGCTAATATTTAAAAATCGGGGTTTTATAAATTAACATCTAGGATGAAAGTCATATTTGAAGGGTGTAGAATAATAGGGTGTAGATATATGACATGGGTAGACAGCACATGGTCCATAATAATATATATATAGAGAGAGAAAGTAATATTATGATTCAGCTATCAGGAAACTGAATGAGATTCAAATCTGAGGCAGCAGCATCATATCAAATATGAAAGTTGGTAGTGTCAAGCAAAATAATTCATTCAATTATATTTACTAGAGATGTCTTTAACATTGCCCTGTGCTACCTGAAGAAACTTCATGAGTAGTACAGAGTTAACAGTGATCCCTTTAAGAAACATTCTGGATATAAGGCCTTTGATATGGAAATTGCTCACATTCCCTTTGGGAATCATTATGCATAATCATGTCAGAACAACCTATGTGCAGACATGCCACCTGTCAGGTCCTGCAAGGCCTCTCTGAGACAGGTACAAGAATTCTAAGCATATGGTATTTGTCACAAACAAATGCTTCACCTTTGAAATATGGAATTTAAGCACCTGAATTAAAAACAAGTGAGTTATGAAGTGAGGTGAGGGAGGGATAAATCTAAGAATCGGTAGACAGTACTCATGAGAAGTATAGATGGGTCAAACCACCCTGCAGAAATGCTAAGCAACTCTGATTCTTTCCTTGAAGACTTGCCCCCAGGGCCTAAGAGCCAAGAGCAATGGAAGCAGTGATTTCTTTAAAACTGTGTGGTAGGTACTTACCTGAGTCATTTGGATCCTATGAGAATTAAGTTAGAAACATAGTAAAATTACCTTATTAAGGCTATATTTAATAGCAGAGACCTGAAAACTGGTCGTTTATTTATAGCCTGAACACCAATAAACTTTTCCCTTTCTCTCTTAAAAATGTGCCAACTTCTAACTTTCTGATGCTTGAATTAACATCAAATGACTTAATCATCCAAGTTAAGGTTTTTATATACTTATAGCCCTCAGAAATATAACAAAATTAATGGCAGTCTTTAAAAATGATATAAGAGTTATGGATATAAGAGTTAAGTCTTTACACACTTAACACTGGTGATTTACATGACAACCCTGGAAAAAGATTTGTTTGAATATCACAAACTCCTGAGTTAGTTTCCTGAACTAGAGAATTAGCTAATGCCAAGATGTGATGAACTTGCCCAAATTACTGTAGTGGGGAGAGCTGAGGATTAGAATTTAGATAATGCCCAGCAAAAATTCCAATGCACCCAAAAATTTAAGGAGTACCCAAATTCTTGTCTACAAAGTTAAAGAATTAAAATCATAGGCAACCAGATATTAAGGTATAGTGAGAGACTTTATTTATGGGAACATGAAGAGTTAGTTCTCCAGCCACCAATGTGGGGAGAACATGTAGCAGAGGTTTTAGCCAAAATGTATGCTGTTTCACTAAACAGGAAGGAAAGAGAAAGATAATAGAGGGCTCTCATCATGAGAAAAAAGGTTCATGTGGGGAGATCTTGAGTCCCACTCACCCCAGCCCTTAGGCTTTACCTGGAAAATGAAAGTCCTTCTAGGACACCATGTAGAAGAGACTGGGCTTTGTTTTAGGGAAGCTTTTAAAACTTCCCCCAGGTGAGTCAGAGAGATAGCTGATTGGTCTATACCTGATCAATCAGTTTTTGCATCTAGGTTTGAGCTCTGGCTAGAGACACCTCCCACTCAAGGGGAGGGGGTCTATGGAGCTTGCCTGAAACTGTCACAGTACATAGATGGCAGAGTCAGAATTTGATTCTAAATTGTCTCTCTGCAAACATTGTAACCAGTGTTCCACACAACCTCCTCATGTTTATGTTTTACTTGCAGAGACCAAAGTTTAATATGCTCAATTCAACCACAACGGAAGGATTCAAAGCCCAAGATTAAAAAAAAAAAACACAAACAGGCTAAAACTTAGGAGGAAGAGCAGGTAGAGAGAGCTCAAGGAACCGAGACCAGACCCCTTTACATCTGTGATCATGTTCTCAATGTGTCTGGGACTTCTTGGGCTTTCTAAATGATCTTAGACCCTTTCAAAGTACCTATCTAGACATTGCTGAGCAATTTCTTATAAGACTTCCTGGTCAGAGGCCAGATATATGAGTAAATTGTACTCACCACTGACAATCCTTTGGGTCACCTTAAAACTGCCATAGTTACTACACTGTGAGGAGTTCTATTGTTTTAAAGATAGAGTATTGTCTTTCTCAATTTTTTCAACTGTGAGAAATGGGCTTGATGATCCCAGGGATTTTCAATTGTATGTCTAAGAACTCTTGGAATCTCAGACTATAACACTATCCTACTAGAGGAAAATTAATATCAGTTTTGCATGATGAATAAACAGAATGGTTTATTTATTTGAAAACATCATTTGATATGATCGAATATGCTTTGGATTAAATGCCACCAATGAAAGTTGACTGGCTAACATTTTTCCAAGGACTGGGAGTAGGATGATTAAATCTGGAGAAAGTACCTTTTGATTCTAACTCTGCTATTTGGAAAATACACATGGAAAATAGAAAATATTGTCAACCTGCTTACCTCAGACAAGAATCAGAAACAATGTCACCTACCTGACAAAGCATTTTGAATGGATATTTTATGACCTCAATTTGTCAAGCTTACCATCCCTCTAGGTTGGAGAACTGATTTCGTATAGCACAGCTGTGGCTGCCCTGTGGCTGAGAGATGAGCTCATTTAACTTAACCTGCCTATATCCTGGCATAGTATTATTAGTGACCACAACACATACTCATGCTAGTCTTCATAAGAAGCAGGATTCGTCTGCTTATACTTAGTAAGTGAATCACATTTACTCAAATTCGTCAGGTACACATAAGGCAAAATTGGGGGAAAGAAGAACTCAAGGTTTTATACTGTAGAAAATAAAGAAAATATGGAAACTGAAATGGGAATAGACAGATAAATGACCAACTGGTCATGTAGGGGCCACAGAATATTGTCAGCTGAGCCGTCTGGACCAGTCCCTGTGCTGGTGAATGGAAGATAAGATGTATTATCTGAAATAAGTGAAGACCAACCCATAAAACATAGAAAACAATTGATTCTCTATTCTAGTCCATAATGCTTGAGTTCACAGATGTACAATTACGAATCCCACAAACTAAGATTTCCACTGTAGGTAAGCATTAAATTACAAAGATATTAAATCTTTTCTATGTTTCTTTCACAAAATGCAGAGTCAATACTGAAACTTCTTGGAGCATCAGAAGTGTGGTCATGGTGGTAAGGTGGACAGACACGCTCAGCCCTCTCTCCAAAAAGGAGACCAAGTTCGGAGAGAACAGGGTTTCCCAAATGTAATATGGGATTATAATGTCAACTCGTGCATGTCTGTCAGTTGTTTATTGGATAAGTTTATTAGTTCACTGGGCTTATGGCAATGATAGGAAGAATGAAGGACTTTGGGGTTAGGAAGGAGAAAGAAAAAGTGAATAATTTATTGCAGAGTCCGGGGAAGAGATTATTATGCCACATCTTTGTTACTCCACCCAAAACACATGACCAAAATCCATTTGTACATATTTCAATGTTTGTGCATTTCTTTTGTATGATAACAGATGAGGGGTTGGAGGACCATCTGCCTTGTTCTTTCTTCCATGATTTCAATTCTGGGACATACACATCATATTAATAGTACATGTTATTATAAAATAACACACCAGGCTCTGTTTTTATTATCTGATATCTTTATTATCAATAAATTTATACATTGTATGAGCAAATCTTGTGAATGTGTCCCCAATTCCCTCCTCTCTGTCCCCTACCCACTGGGGTCCTTCCTTGGTGCACATTCGGGATCTGTCCATAGGATAGGGGATATGAACTGCACCAGAGGGAGCCAGGTTTTCATTTTTTTCCTCCCCCCTTGTGTGTTGTTGCTGAAGGAGGCAATGTCTCTGGATATTGTACCCCACCATGGATCTTACAATCTGAGTCATGGTGGGTGAGTTTTGAGTCTGCTTTGTTGTTGAGATCTTAAGTATCTCTGGAGCTTTGCCCTGGGTTATGATAGGTGTCGTTGGTGTCAACTCTAATAATATTTCTAGAAATTTTACATGAAGTTTCATTTTTATTAGAGTCCAAAATGACTTACAGATATGCCATTGATTTTGGAAGAATCTCCTGTTTTTTGAAGTGGTGTTTCTTTTTTAATTCTTGGAGATGGATGTTATATGAATCAAAATTTGTTAACATATAAATTGATGGATTTCACTGTGTCATTTCTACATATTATGTCATCATACTTTTGTTTTAATGTACTCCCAGAGATGTTTAATTTTTATAAACATTACTTTTTCTTAGCAGTTTGCATGACACAGGGCTTAAAATTGGAATGTGTAAGATGATCAAGGGCCCATTACAAACAAACATATGAAGTGGGATCAGAAGTGATAGAAATTGACATCAGTAAGAGAGTTAGTGTCTTTCAACAGCTGACTTCCCTCAGACCTTGAAAATACTTCCTTATTCCATCATGTGATTGTGTGGTAAGAAACCAAGACTGGAGCTGTTCATGGAGTTAATGCTCTGGCTTTTTGTGCACTGCTTCTGCCTTAAATCCTTTCTTTTCAGTGTATGGTTACTAGACACAGTGTCAGCATTGTGTTCAAGGTTCTGAAAAAGCCGAGTCCCAGGAGCCACTGCTTATTTACCAAATCTGAATCTGCATATGTTCCTAATCCAACATCTCCATGCCCACGTCTCTATGCACACCTGTCTATGGACATGTTTCTATGAGACAGAACTAAAATCATAGGCAAAAATGAACCCAGATTTCATTAAAAATTGAAAACAACACTATAACCTAAATTATCAAGATGGACATGTACACCAATAGAACAGAGGTATCCATCTATTTTGCAACAGATTACATCAAAGAGATTGCCTATTAAATAAATCATAATAAATTATGAACCATCCTTGTGTGGTATCTTTTGCTCAAAAAGAGCAAAAAAATATTAGGAGAAAAATTAATGAAAACTCATCAAAGTCCAGTGCCAACTTCTTATTTCTTAGCTTTGGTATCTGGAACATGGTCATTGGAAGTAGGTTGCTCTGGCCTCCATACGGATGCACACACATGTCCATACATAGGCATCCGTACACATGCAACGACACTGAACTTACTCATTGAAGAGTATGCGAGACATCTGTATAATCATTGCAATTTTCAGTAAATTTTATATTCATTCCAAAATAAAAGGTTAAAATACCTTTTTTTTTCTTTGTGGTTTTTCAAGATAGAGTCTTGCTCTAGCCCAGGCTGACCTGGAATTCACTATGTAGTCTCAGGCTGGCCTTGAAATCAAAAGGTGATCCTCCTACCTCTGCCTGAGAGGCAGGTGTGGGCTATGATGCCTGGCCAAAAATGACTTTTATCATTTTAGTCATTTAATCATGGTTATGGCAGAGATCAATATTGAATAAGTGAAAATATGCAAAATGTTTTGATGCTCAAATTTTATTATGGACCAGATGACATTTCGAAGCCTGCCAAATTCAATGCATGGACTATTGGTATTACCTCTAATCTCAGAGGAATATAAAAACCATGGGGCAAAGGATGTTATTGTACAGAAATATGTAAATAAGATACTGTGACAATTGATCGCATATGCTGATAACATATGAATTAATAATGTCTTCAAGTTAGCATGTCAAATCATGCAGACATTGGACCTCTCATCATCCTCTAGGGCTGAGCAGAATGAACTCAATGGTAATATTCTTAAAGGGATTTTATACTTGAAACTTTATAATAGAATGAGGGGTATTATGCATTTTATGATAAAATTTATATAGCTGAACATAAGGTGAATTCAAGTTCAATTTGGAAAATATCATTTTATCTTCTCTACATTGACATTTTCATGAACATTCCTACACAATTCAAATAGCATAAAGGTACAATTGTATACTTATTATGATTTCTAACCTAATTTATTGAAATCGTGAATGTACAAAGTTAACATTTTAGAATTTTATAGCACAATTTAGGGAACATATTGGAGCTCTGGCTTGATAGAACTCAAAAAGTGAACATTGCTCCAGCTCTACGCTTCCCCAATATTTATAACAAATGAATAATTTTGTGTGTAGTTATCAAAATCAGCAAAAGTTAGTGAATACTTATCACTGTTCTCATCAAGTTTGTCCTAAGAACATAACCTTTTTATATTAGAAACGGCTTCTATTTAAATGACTTTAGCAAGGGTTCTTTTGGAAGGATCAGAAAAGTTTCAGAAGCCTTCACGGTGAGTCAGTTGATATTACTCAGATAACTATTGAAGCACAGCATGACAGAGGCAAGAAAATAAAATGATAAAAATCTCCAAATTATTTATATGTGTATCATAATG
>PVHP010002222.1:69027-93173 GCA_004024765.1 Zapus hudsonius | reverse complement strand
ATCTATCTATCTATCTATCTATCTATCTATCTATCTATCTATCTATATATATATATATATATATATATATATATATATATATATATATATATATATATATATATATAGAGAGAGAGAGAGAGAGAGAGAGAGAGAGAGAGAGAGACTGAGAGAGAGACTGAGAGAGAGACAGAGAGACATAAGTCAGCAAGACCAACAGAGCCCTGGAGAATTTTGAAATTTCCTCCCAGAGAGTCCCAGTGACTACTTGACACGCACGCACACACACACACGCACACGCACGCACATCCACACAAACCCTGCAAACAGTTACTCGGTTCTGATCGCGGCTCCGAGGCGCCGGTCCCCGGTGCGCGGTCCCTCCCCACGCGCGCCCAGCTGCGGGCGCTCATCCCCGCCCGCGCCCCGGGCCACCGCCCCTGCCGAGCTCCACATCCCGGGAGCTGCTGCGGCCTCGGGTCCCCCCAATCCCCCCCCCAGCCCCCCACGAGCAAAGCCCCGTCCCCTCCCCGAGGACCTCGAAGACTTCGCAGCCGGGGGGCAGACTTGGCTGTGCGCGCCGGGGAGGGAGGGAGGGAAGAAGGGAGGGCATCGCTTACCTGTCCCCACGGTGCCACGCGCGTCCCCGCCCCCGTCCCCCGCCGAGGGTCCCCGGGTCGCCGAGCGGCTCGGAGCGCCTGCGGAGCCCCGGGGCGGCGGCGGGGACCGAGACAGCGCCTGCAGAGCCCGCCGCCGCCGGCGTCAGTCAGACTGGAGCCGCCGAGCCTCAGCGCCCGTATTAGTGCGCCGAGCTGGAAAGCCGCCAGGGAGCCCGGCCCGCCCCTCCCGCCCAGCCCCGAGCGCCCCACGCGCGCCCCAAGCCCGGGAGCATCCTTGGGGTGCGCCTGCGAGACCCCAGGCTAGACCGAGCTCCTCCATCTCGCCCTGGAACCTGTTGCTGAAAAGAGTGTGTTCTCCCCAAAAGGAATGTAGAGAAAGATCATTTATTGGCCTCCCAGCGCTAAAGGGGATGGATTCTCCCACCCGTGACAATCCCACCGTGACTGGTTTGCACTGGCACAGGCGGAAGAAGACTCATCACTCTTGAGTGTCAAATAGTGGTTCAGGCTAGTCCTATCATGATGTGCGTTGTGATTTCCTTTAAGGAGCATATAATATGGAATATTCTCTAATCTAATAAAGATGCAACCTTATGAACACATGTTAATGTACAACCTTCTTGCCTAGCGGCCTGCCTGGCCCCCAGGCAGCCTGCCTCTGGTCACTGTGGACTCCCAGAACTCGCTAGGAAATGGCACCCCAGTGGCTTTGACTCCCCATCAACCCTTACAGCTCTCCACAGGACAGAGAGTTGCTGCAGAGGTGACATAGAGGAAAGCCTCCAGCTTATTCCCATGTGCACAGTCCTCCCTCCGAGAGGCCCTGCTCTCTCTGAAATCTAAACAAAAGGCCTTCAGTGGAGCTGACTTTCCTAGTGCTAAAAGCACAGCTTTCTGAAACATCCGATTTCTGTGTTATCATCCTGTGATAGCTGAACATGGACATTGTTTAAATAAACACATTGTAGCAGAACTTTCATGGCCCCCCTTCAACCCCAAATTTGAATCAACTTTCTACACCTGGCTGATTAGCTAGCTCCAGGCTGGGGCTGAGAGTACCCTCCCTGGGTGGGCAAAACCTCTGGGTGCAGCGATAGCTCTAAGCTGCAGACTGTGTCTAAATCCCAACTGTGCTTTGTGTGCACTGGATGCGAAGGTAGCGGATTTGGTGCTGTGACTTGATACTTTGTGGCTCAGGGTGCTGTGCTTTATTTTCCAGAGATGATATTAAGAAAGAAACGACCCAATCAATCACTCTCCTTCTGGCCAGCACAAGGCAGAGACAGAAGTATCCTCTGCAGAGCTGGCTCATGTTTCTGGCAGGGCGGCTGTAAATTCACGGAATTCTCTTGGCTCTTGGCAGGACTTCTGATTAACAGTCACCAAGAGGGCATGTCCTCCAATCCTCTGGATAATTTCATTTACACCCCAGGAACTGTTTGCACTGGGGTGACTTTTTCTCCTTAAATGTTAGGGCCACACAACTCCTGATACAATTCACTGATACAAGCCCTATCACACAAAAGGAAGATAATTCATTTCACTGGAGAACAATGAGATCTGAGGGATTGTCAAGAAAGAGAAAACACCAGCCTGGGGGAAGAAAGCTCAGTGTTGACTCTCATTCTTTTTTTTTTTTTTTTAATTTTATTTTTGGTTTTTCTAGGTAGGTTTTTGGTTTTTCTCGCTGTAGCCCAGGCTGACCAGGAATTCACTATGTATTCTCAGGCTGGCCTTGAACTCAAGGCGATCCTCCTCCCTCTGCCTCCTGAGTGCTGACTGCGCCACCATGCCTGAAGTACTCTGGTTCTTCCTAAGACTCATCTCTGCTTTGTCCTTCCTCAGTGATTTCTTGATTGGCCAGTTTTACTGCTTAGTAGAACTTCTACCAACGTGTGGTTACGGGAACTGCATGAGAGGCCCGCCGCGTCAGCATTTGGGATTTGATGGAATTGCCAATATCATTTTGGTTCAAGACCTGAAAACCCACCAATCACAGACCACCCTTTTCTGAAAGATTAAGCTTTTGGCAGACTCTGCACGCCCTTAATCCAGCAAATAGCAGTGGATGGCATCCTCTTGATGGACTATTCTTTTGCTTGCCACATACACACTTCTACAGTTAGGTTCTGAAGTGCCTCCCCCACCCTGAAAAAAAAGTCCATGTATTCAAGGCTTAGCCTGCAGCTGCTGAAATGATTGAGTTCCAGACCCTGAGGTGCTGCTTTGATACCTGGGCTGGGGACTCAGGCTGAGTAGAGCGTGAATTCTGAGTCAGCTACTTAGGGATGTTTGTCTGTGCCCCAGAATCCTCAGCTGTAAATGGGAAAGTAGTTCTCATCCTCAGAGATGTCTAGAAGATGTGTGTTGAGCACTGGTCCAATTCTGGGCATGGAAATTTTATAGTACGTTCTCTCTAGTGTTGAAGCAGTCATGAGGATGAATTTTGTTTCCTTGACTCTTAGTATTTATTAATGGTGATCTGTTGTGTAATATTCTTAGTCATGCAGCTAGTTTGACAGTTCTGGTAGAAAGTCTGAGTTTTCCATTCTCAAAGCCTCAGGGGTTCTGCACATAGTAGGCATTCTGAACCTCCGTTATACTGTACTGGAGTAGAGTGTCTGGCTTAGGGGCCAAAGGGCTGAAATGCAGCCTGCACTCTGTTTTGAGGCTCTCAACCAGAGGCCAGGGCCAGGGACCCAGGATGTAGACCTTCCTTCTCTTTTCTCAAGGTGTGCTTGGAATCTCACCTCTGTAGAGTTCCTTCTGACAGCATCTTCCCATGCCCACTCCCCCCTGAAGTAACACCACGTTTGTGTGAAAACTGAATCTCTCCCAATCAGACTGAGTTAATAAGGCCAGTACTTTGTGTCCACAGGGTCCAGGTACCAAGAGAAATGTACAATACTGGTTAAGGAATGAATGATGACCTCCAAAGAAAGTTCCAGAGGAAGCAGAAGTGCAGAGTTAGGGCAGAGTTTCAGGAAAAATATGGGAAGGAGATTGCTATGGATTGAACAGCTAGCGATACTGGGAGGTTGTGGAACCTTCTGGACATGAGCCCTGGTTGGCAGAAGAACCTTAGGGGTGGAATATGAGGGTCACAGACCACTCCTCTTCCTACGAGAGTTTTCTGCTTCCTGACTACCATTGGCTGCCTCGTGCCCTGGCTGCCACAGCCACCTTGACTTCCCAGCACCATGCCTTCTCTGCCACGATGGATTCCGCCCTCTCAAACCATAAGCCTCAATCAATTCTTCCTGGGCATTTGGAAACAGCAATGTAACAGTACCAGAAGTGGGTTGGCTAGGATTTCTGGTTCTGACCGAGTGTAACAGCTGCAATGCTGGGACAAACATAAGTTCGAAGAGATGTACACAGAGGATCTTTGCATCTATGGGTGACTACAGGCATTCAGTCTTCTTGTATGCTGAGTCTATTCGTCAGCTTCCGCTACTATGACAAAATAGCTGAACTCTTTGAAAGGAGGAAAGGTTTGGTTTCGCTCCTGGTTTCTACGTAATGGTGGAAGCACACGAAACAGGTGGACTACCAGGAGAGAGAGAGAGAGAGAGAGAGAGAGAGAGAGAGAGAGAGAGAGAGAGAGAGGAGCCAGGAAACTAATATTCTCTTCCAAGCCATGCCTCCATGAGCTAGCTTCCTCTAACTAGTCCACACTTCTTAAAAGTTCCACCAACCTCCCAACATTCTTCAAGGGGAATCGTAAAGTGTTTGAGCAGAATGTGACGTGGCTGAGATATTCCAAGAAGAAAACTCCACATAGATGACAAAGCGGGAGACCAAGAGGCAGCTTGGATGAGTTGAAGTAATGAGCCTCATCCACACACAGTGTCTTCAGGATTCTAGAAGACCCAGAACATCGCATGTTCTGGACACTTTGATGGTAAAAAAAAAAAAAAAAAAAAAAAGACAAAATCAATAGAAAGTGGGGAAAAACTGGAGAAATCAGGAATGGAAGAAAATGCTATCTTTGGGAAGAAACATACACTATAAAGCAAGAAACTGCTTTGGGGAAAAAAAATAATCAGATCAAGATCACCTTCTTCTCTCCACACTTGTTGCCCTTTTTTATTGGCTGCTTTTCTCTGCTTCTGTAGCGACATCTTTATGTGAGATTATATGAGCCGGCTCTGTGTTGGGAATATCTCCTGGAAGAATACTGGTTGCCATCATGTCTGCAAAGCCCAAACAATGCCTGGCACAAAGTAGAAGCTCAGCAAAGATCTGTTGAGTGGATGACATGTTTGCAATGTAGTTATGACTATAAGGAAGGTGCCTCGAGGGAGGAGAGATGGAACTCTGACGTGTCCCTGTGGAGGTGATAGCAGAAGCGTCCAGAATAAAAAGGATGCCAGAGTGTGGGAAAAGCCTGGAGGGGTGAGATCACGTCCACTAAAGGAGCAGGAGGGAAGAGTGAAGTCAGCCATGATGGCACACGCCTTTAGTCCCAGCACTCGGGAGGCAGAGGTAGGAGGGTCACCGTGAGTTCAAGACCACTCTGAGACTACACAGTGAATTACAGGTCAGCCTGGGCTACAGTGAGACCCTACCTCAAAAGAAATTTTTTTTAAAGGAGCAAGGAGGGCTGGGGTATACCACAGAGGTAGAACACTTACCTAGCACGTTCCAGTTCTTTAAAAGATGCAGGAATCTAGTTCACATATTATTATAATGGAATCCACCTTCCACCTGACTCCCAGGGAAATAGAATCATGGTTGGAAAGAGGACCCAGTCAATGACCTGGCTATTTCTCTTTTGTTTATGACTCCACTTTTTGTCGTATCTTTCCTCTCTGTTCTCTTGAGTCTTTCTTCCCTAGAGTTTGGATACCAGGAATAAAAGATTGATGAACATCTTAAGATTTAAAAAAAAGATCCTTAGTAGTCACTCAGCAACAGACAGCATCCTGGCACGGTGGGTCCTGAGATCATGGCCAAAGGTGTGATCAGCCAGAGCAGTGGTGACTTGGACTGTCACCCGTGCAAGCCTCTATCTTGCCTTTCTCTGTGCTTTCGGCTCCGGAGACTGCTCTAAGGACTTTGAGGACAGAGTTCAGATCTTAGACCTCTGGTTCTCCCAGTGTGGCCATACTATGAATAAAATTCCTTTCCTACCTTCACCACCATTCACCTTTCTTTTTTAAACATACCCTTTATTTTATCTCTCTTATTATTTAAAAAATATTTTTATTTATTTTCAAGCAGAGAGACAGAGAGAAACACAGAGAGAGATTGGGCATGCCAGGTCCTCCAGCCACTGCAAACACACTCCAGATGCATGCGCCACTTTATACATCTGTCTTTATATGGGTTCTGGGGAATTGAACCCAGGTTGTTAGGCTTTGCAGGCAAATGCCTTAACTGCTGAACCCTTTTTATCTTATTGTCGATGCTTTCATACATGTATATAATGTATTTTGATCTTAGCTCACCTCTCTTTATGATTGTTTCTTTTAATGTGCACAAGTCTAAATTTGACATGTCTTATCTGGTCATTATTCTTCACGGCTCTGCCTTCACTAATAACCCTACTAGGTTTGGGAGTGGGGAGGGGGTTATTTTTGAGAGGTCATCTTCATATAAAGTCCAGCTTGGCTCTCAACTTGTCATTCCCATGCTTCTGCTTCCCAAGTGCTGGGACTGTAGATATGTGCCACCATGCCTAGCTTCCCACAAAATTTCTGCATACGATAAATCAATAAATGAATGAGTTTGCCTGCAACACCGATTTTTAAAAGAGAATAGAGAACATTCCATTGAATTAAAGGTCAGGGATTCTTCTATTCTCATTAACCTCATTGAGTTTCATTTGGGCATTCTTCTAAGGTGCCTCCCTCCCTCCTTTCTACAAGTTAGCTCAGTGTCATATCCCAGAGTGAGAGAGAGACCTTCCAGGTGGGCTCTGACTGGGCTGTCCCCTCTGTTTATCATTTCATGGGCCCTGCTTCTTTTATTCACATCTAACACCGTTGTTCCCACCCAGTTAATTATTTGATTCCTGCTCGTCCTCATCACATAAATGTAATATCAAAAGCAAAGGGAGGTGGTCTGCTCTAGTTTTTGTTTACAACAGCTAGCATAATGTCTTGGGTGCAGTAAGTGCTCATTAAAATTGTGTTCAATGTACGGAGCTTTACAAAAAATGAAAAAAAAGAGGGCAATGGATCCTGAGCTTGGATTCACATCAGTACCATGTGCACAGCAACAGCGCTGCCTCTGCTCTTCTTGTTGGAAAGCTGACGGGTTGTGTGTGTGTGTGTGGGGGGGGGGGCAGGTGAAGTTGGCAGTGCTCCACAGTGAGAGGAAGACATGAGTTAAAGACCCCAGAGAAAGCCAGGCGTGGTGGCGCAAGCCTTTAATCCCAGCACTTGGGAGGCAGAGGTTGGAGGATCACCATGAGTTCAAGGCCACCCTGAGACTGCATAGTGAATTCCAGGTCAGCCTGGGCTAGAGCGAGACCCTACCTCGAAAAACAAACAAACAAAAAAGACCCCAGAGAGAAGGATATGACACAGCTATTACTTTCTCAGTAGGGTGAGAACTAAGGTTTACTCATATTTTTATGTGGGATTAAATCATTTGATGGTTATATGTGGCTCTGCTTAAATGTAAATTTCATTTGTTTCTGTACATTTTTGTGGCTTGGGAGAGGGTATGTTTTGTTTGTGATGTCTGATCACTATCGGACTAGGTGGGTTCCCTCCTTTTTTTAGTAGCAGACACTTGTTTTTTCTATTAAAGATAAATGTAATTTTGTTATGAGAACCATGCAATATTTTATGAAGTAAAAGGCAATTTCTTAGGGTATCATAAAATTATAGTTGTGGTTTACTACTAACAAGAAAACAAAACTATTAGTTCAAAGTAAAGCTTTTGTCCTTGGCTTCAGTTAATTAGGAAGAGTCTTTCCTTTTTCCACTTTGGGACAAGTTGAAGCAAGTGTGGTGGTTTGAATTTATGTCCCCCATAGACTCAGGTGTTTTATTCAAGCTTGTAACTTGGGTTTCCAGCTGCCTGGCTGGAGGAGGTGTCACTGGGGGTGGATCCAGGGATTCAGTACAAAGGTGTTTTTGGGGTAAGATCTGAATTCCAGCCCAAAAGTGTAGAGAGCTTTCTGAGCTCTGAGGTCTGCTTGCTGTCAGATGATGGAACTTTCCCTGGATCTGCAAGCCTGAAATGAACCCCGTCCTCCCATATACCGTGTCTGGTTTGGGTGTTCATCTCATCATGTGAAAACTGACTACTGCACCCATAGACCAGCAAGACCCTTGTCTGCGTGCTGTCTAGTTGGAAAATGCTTATTTTTCCCTGAAATTAAGTCACTAGCAAAAATCAGTCAATTATAAATGTATCATTTCTTATTGAATTGGCAAAATAAAATTGTTAACTTGTGGACTTGGTGCATTTGTGAGTGAACAAAAACAAAGCCATTTACTTGGCTGCTCCTCCAGGGGACCTAGCTATCAACGAAACAGATAATCTTTTTCATAAAATGATTATTTTTTTGATAAATGAATTCACATTGTAGCATGATCTAACCATTCGGGAAACCTTTATTGAGCAATAGCAATTTAGGATACCATGGAGACAAACACACAAACAAAGAGCCAGGATTCTGCTCTTAAAGAGATTATAACTGCGCCAAGGAAACGGGACATAGAGCTGGTGAATCAACAACTATGGACAAAGTACAAAACTATATGGAGATGCCAAGAAATATTATTGTCCAGTCCAATAAACTTCATAGCAATAATCTTAAGGGGGGAACTAGAGAGATGGATCAGCAGTTAAAGGCGCTTGCTTGCAAAGCCTGATGGCCTGGATTCGATTCCCCAGTATCTGTGTAAAGTCAGATGCACAGAGTGGTATGTGTGTTTGGTGTTTCTTTGCAGTGGTGGGAGGCCCTAGCACACCTATTCCCTCTCTCTCTGCTTGCAAATAAATAAATACTTTTAAGAACAAGTCAGAAGGTAGGAAACGGTCCTTTGTGTGGTTTTAATAAGATTGCACTGTCCATGTCAGGCGTGTCCTATGCCCTCTCCAATCTGATTGAATATTTTAGTACAAATATGACTATTGAGCAGTTGTATTATCCTGTGTGTGCACACCACATGTCTGTGTGGATGTCAGGACTTCAGGAGTCCATCCTCACCTCGCACAATGTTTGAGGCAGTATCTCTTGTTTACTGCTGTGTTCTCCAGGCTAGCTGGGCCACAAGCTCCTCTTATCCCCATCTCCCATCTTGTCAGAGGCTTGCTGGGTATCATGGTTTGAATGGAATGGGAAAGTAGCTCAGTAGCAAAACACTTGCCTAGCTTGTGTGAAGCCCTGCTTTTGAACCCAAGCACATATTGTCATGGTTTGATCCAGGTGTCCCCCACAAACAAATCAATTGTGTTCTGGACGCTTGATCCTCAGCTGATGGCAGTTTAGGTATTAGAACCTCGCTGGAGCTATGTTGTGGGGGGGGCGGGTTTACAGGGGTTATAAGCCAGCTTCCCCTTGCCAGTGTTTGGCACACCTTCCTGCCGCTGTTTGCAGTGCTGTGGTGGAGGTGATGTCCACCCCTCTGCTCATGCCATCATTTTCCCTGCCAGGATGGTCTCCCCTCTAGTCCATAAGCCTAATAAACCCATTCCTCCACAAGCTGCTTTTGCTTGGGTTCTTTCTGCGCAGCAACTAGAAAGCTGACTGTAAACTGGGATTACAGGTGCTCACTACAGCATCCAGCTGTTTGTCCTGGGACCCAAATTCAGGTGTACTTGTGTGGCAAGCACTTGATCCTCTGGGCTATCTCCCCAGCCTTTCTGTCCATAATGTTGAGTTAGTTTTTGCCTCTGCCCATTTATCTATGAAATGTGGATTCATACCCGGGTGAGTTATTTGATCAGATTTACCGAAGTAATGCACATCAAAAGCCTTTTACACTTCCCTGCACCTACTGAAAGGATGTGGTTGATATATACACTATATGTAAATCACTATATTGTTGTACTAGCAAATTCTGTAAATCAAATAAGCCCTTTCATTCCTCAGATTTTAATCTATTCTCTAAACTTAGGAAAATCTGTATTTAGGTAAGGTGAGGGGTGGAGTGGGGGGAGAAATATTATAAAATTATACTCTGGTCCCAATATCCCCTTCAATAGCACACCCCAATGCTTTCAATTCCTTCCACTGAAGGGTCCATCACTTCCCAACAGTGACAGAAGCTGGGGACCAACCCTTGAATACATGGGCCTTTAGCAGACATTTTAAATTCAAACTGTATCGGTGATTATTACTATTCCTAGTTTCTCTGTGATGCCAGAAATGATCAGTTTTCAGATTCATGGTTCTAGAATTGTTCTTATTCCTTAAGATATCTCAATAACAGAGGCTTCTAGCACTAAGTAAATATATTTATTAATATTTAACCACTTGTAATTTTTCTTTTTACTTTTTTTCTCCTCCTCTTTGCTTATATTGTATTTGATGCCTGCAAGTCTCTGATTGCCTTCATTTTGTTTCTTTTTCCTTTCTTTTTTTTCCCTGTTTGTTATCCTTTATTAAGAGGTCCCATATCCTTGTGGGACTCCAGCCAAACCAGACAGGACCCCCAAGTATAGCAGGAGGCCTGAAAGGGAGGGGAATGTCTTATGATCCCACCGTGCCTCCCTGGAAACAGAAACCCACCACACATAGGACAGACAGACAAGAGCAGGGAAGAGAACGCATCTCCCCCTTGGTTCTCTCCCCTTTACACCCACAGAAAGTCAAACACTGGCTATGCAGCTCCCAGCCCCCCACCCCACCCATAGCAGCGTTTGTGGGCCCCTCTGTAAGGATGCCCCAGGTGGCTTCCATCACTTGTCCTTCACTTTGGTTTGCTCCTGGCAACTTCGTGCCCTCTTCCCTTCTTAGCCTCCAGCTCATCTCCCTTGCCTTCTCTTCGGTCACCTACTCAGACCCTCTTCTCCGGCTTCCCTGCCTTGTTTCTTTTTTCTTTTGCAGCATGGTCTCACTCTAGCCCACACTGATATGGAACTCACTGCCTGGCTGACCTAAAATTCATGGTGGTCCTTCAATTTCAGCCTACTGAGTGCTGAGATAGAAGGTGTGAGCCAACACATGCAGATTATGGTGTATATATATATACATAAATATATATATGTACATATATATACATAGATATATATATATATGTATGTATGTATGTCACTGCCAACCGCCCGCGGGGGCAATGATAAAAACACACACACAAATGCACATACACCGCTTATGGGTGGAAGAATGTGCATTCTCTCTTTATCTCTCTCAGATCTCATTGCTCATACCCCATACCTCATTGCTCATATATCTCTTCATCTCTCTCTTGCAGATATGCTACAGAATATATATAGAGCTCCTTGCCAATCAGGGAGCTATTTATTGGTCTATGACAAGAACCTGTGGGCATGATGTGCAAATAGCCTAATCAGGACTACCTCCTGAAACTCATTAAGCCAAGCCCCTCCTGGCAGGCTGTCAGGTGCCATCCAAGACTAAGCCAGGGTGTGCCTCCAAAGGCCCCCAAAGGCTTTCGCCCCTGACATATATATATATATATATATATATATATATATATTATACAGTATGTATGCTTGTATGTAAAGCACCAAGCCTCTTGCCATGCAAATGAATGTCCATCCAGCTTTAAGTGAGTGGCTTGGGAATTGAACTTGGGATGGCAAGCTTTGTAAGCAAGTACCCGATCTGCTGAGCCATCTCCCCAGCCCATTGTGTGTGTGTGTGTGTGTTTTAAAGTATTTTATTTACTTTTTTTTGAGAAAGGAAAGAGAGAGAAAATAGGCACTCCAGGGCTTCCAGCCACTGCAAAGGAACTCCAGATGCATGTGCCACCTTGTGCACTGGGGAACCAAACTCAGGTCCTTCTGCTCTACAGGCAAGTGCCTGAACAACTGACCTATCTCTCTAGCCGGCACCTTGTGTTTTTAACAAAGAATTTTTCTTTCAGGGTCTGAGGAGATAGCTCAGGGGTAGAGTGTTTGCCTAGCATACCCAAGGATCTAGGCTTTATTGTCAGCAATGAATAACAAAACAAATTAAAAAAGAGAATTCCCAGGGAACATGAAGAGGGAAGAATTGCAGAAGGCAGGATGGTGCAATACACTGGTAGAATCTGGAGGGAGATAAATAGATTATAAGGCAATGGAGACCTTTATGAATGAGCCTGTATTTATTGCCTTTTACATAATTTCCTAGTCTGAAATATGTATTCTTAGAAGTTTAAATATACAGAAATATGCATTTTTTCAGGTTTTATTTTTAAAATTACCTCCATAAGGGACAGCCTAAACACTACATGAGAAACAACAGGCTTTTTTCCCTTTACTTCCCATATAGGTATACAGACATTCCCAAACATTTTGAAGATACTCAATATAATCAAGTGGTAATCTTTAGTAATCATGTCCTCAGCGCAGACTGCTTATAGTTATTCTGAGGCTACTTTGTCATAATAAGCATTGTGTACAAGTCTAAAAAATATCCCAGATTTATATTAACTTTAAAAACATATGTGTATATTTAAACTTTCTATCTTCATCTTTAAAGGCCTGAAGACCATTAAGTGATTGTGATTTACCTTTAAGTTCATGAATATTGTGCAGGCATTTTTAAGAATCACTGCTTCCGTCTTTGGTCTCAAAATTATCTTTTTCTGAATCCACTGACAAAAGCCTAAATAAAGTTGTTAAAGCAAAAGAAAATCTGTTTACTTATGATAGGCAATTCTTTCAAATCATCCCCAGGCAGATGATAACAATTTTATCATGACTTTATTTGAAATCTTAATTTTAGGAAACATGATGCCGACACATCCGAATGCAGTCCAAGTCTGCACACTAGTCCATTTTCCTAGTCCTCTCCAGCCTCCAGGCTCCAGTCAAATAGCGAAGTCGTATAAAAAGTAGGTCCTTGCCCATCTGCAGCCAGCTCCAAAATGGAACTAACTTAGAACCTGCCATTAAGAATAAATAAATAAAATTAACTCCAATTCAAGAGAAGATGTATTAGCTTGAAGTTGTATCTAGGTTGGGCTGGGGTAGAGCACCTGCTCTGTCTACTATGTGTGGTAATCCCTGGCTTTTATCGCCAGCACAGTGAAAAACAAAACCAGGGAGAAAACAAAGTTAGTTTATAACCATCTAGCATCTTAATTTTGTTTAAATCTTCAAATTTTATTTCTTTTAATTATAAAGCTAAAGCGATTACCTCCCTCCAAATAAAACCTTACAATGAAACTTAAGAGAACCTCAAGTGTGGAGAGACTCTGGGGAAGAGGAGTTTAATCATGGTGAGGTGCCTAGGAATTGAGTGCTGATTCGTAATAAAAGATCATAATTACATACAGAACAACTAGAAATACAGCATGCTGAATATAATTATTCTAAAATGATCTAATCATTCTCTTTCTCTCTCTCTTCTGAGACAGGGCCTCATAGCCTAGGCGATTTTTGAACTCATATATAGTCCAAGCTGGCTTCAAACATGGAATCCTCTTGCCTCAGCCTCTTGAGAGTTGGCATCACAGGCATGCACCTCCACACACTGCTGAAAACAGTACCTATGACCAGACTTCACAACTGTGTCCACACCTGCCTCGGGCTATACAGGAACACCAGCCTAAGTGGACTCCTGATTCACAAACCACAGTGGCACAAGTATTACTTGTACTGTGTCTGCAAGCTCAATGAACATGCATCAGGAGTAAGGTTCAGCATTTCATCACTCTTTAATTGTACTTTTACTTTCTCCCATTCCACTTACCTGCTATATCAACCAATCATTTCACCTGCCTCCCAAAAGAATGGTGAGGATTAGTTAAATTTCTATAATCTCACAATGCAATCTGTGCTATGTTGAGACTGGTTCTTGACATTTATCTGTCTGAATATTTGAGCAATAGTAGGACTATGGGAGGGAGGAAGAGAGGGAGGAAGGGGAGGAGGGAGAAAGAGAGAGAAACACACACACACACACACACACACACACACACACACACACGGGGGGGGGGGGAGAGAGAGAGAGAGAGAGAGAGAGAGAGAGAGAGAGAGAGAGAGAGAGAGAGAGAGAACACCACATGCACCCCAACAGACAACTCTGAAACAGTGTCCAGCTGACTATGCTAACTGCTCCACTCAGGAGATTGCTTAGGTTTATTCCAACACAGGAAGGAGAAAACCCGATATATTTTATATCATCAGGGTTGGCTAATTTTTTCTGAAATGGGAAATGTAAGATTTATGCTAGATTTATAGTATCAGATTTCAGAGACCTTTACATTTTTAGATGTGTTCAGATAACAAATTATCTGAACATATATTAAAAATACTATACCTATATGTACAATAAATAAATGAATATCTGTACAATAAATGGTTCTGTCCTAAGGAGGCTCAGAGGGGAGAACTGATTGAGTTCATAAGTTCAAGACAAGTTTAGGCAACGTAGTGAGACCATGTCTCAAAAACAAGAGAATGGGCCATGAAGGGACGATGGACAGCGGACATTCGGAGCAGAAACCCTTAAATAGTTTCTCTTCTTCAGCTTAGCACAGTGGTTTGTAGTGACTAGTTAGTAAGAGATCACCATGACCTTGTTTACTAGAAAAGGTTTGACTGAAGTTCCTTGGCCCAGTAGGAGAGCTTCCTGAAGTTACTAAGAGACTAGAAAAATAGAGAGCAAACCAGGTAGAGGGAATTGTTAGAATTAGCTCTGTGATGAGGTGGGAAGGCCCTGATGAAGAGAAGAGAACATTAAAGCCAGCAGAGTCTTAAGACAACCGTACTGTCTAATGTCTCCTCAATGGCTGACTTCAGATCGGCTGTAAACGAACAATATACCCACCTTCAATTTCAGTCCAGTTGACAGCAACTTCCGCTATGGGGATTTTAAAGAACTGTGCTATGTAGAGCAGCTCTACATCAAAAGCCCTGGAAGAGAAAATGCATGATCTTTTTTAAAAGGACAAATAGAGCATCATCAAGTCTCTACCTGGGCAGGCTTTCAGAAGCTTCCAGGGTGCACCCAAAGCTTCTGTTGTCCAGCTGAAGATCATATTCTCAGAAGGTCAAATAATTGAACATTGAGTGGATGAGAAGTTTCAAGGAAAATGTGATATGTCATTACGTAACACTTAAAGGAGAAATGGTGAACCTCTGTCACAACTCGGTCTTCACTAGGTCAAGTCAACCAACTCAGAAAGTCGGTGAAGCTCTAGGAGAGAATGTTCCTGTTGACTGTATGTATGATAGCTGCTTGACCATGTTCTCCTGCCAGGCTTCCTTTCGAAGTCCATGGCCCTGCTGATCCCCGAGCTGTCCTGGCAGCAATGGAAACTGAAAACCTGCTGGGCACAAGCAGATGCACACAGAGGTCCTGAAACAGGGTGCAGCTTGACCTCACGTCTGTCCTTCTTTCTCCACAGGACAAGGACTTCTGAATGCTCCTCTCGTCACACAGCACCCAACTTTTGGTCCAATAAGCTTTCCCTGAATATTCTGAATTCTGACCTAGAAGTTTTACTGTACTCTGCTCATGAAATTTCTCAGAACCAACTGTGTTTCCTGCAGGAGAGATACACTGGTACTCGGACCTCTGCACAGGCTGGCTTTGGAGTCCCTCCTGTTGCTTGCTTTCTGGGTCGTGACCCCTCCATGGCACACACTTTCTGGGCTGCCAGGAGCTCAGCTCCAACTTTCTGGGCATAGTTTTATATAGGAAGATGCCTGTCGCAGTTTTCTCCTTGGTGCTGGGACAAAAGAACTGACCAGAAACAGCTTATGGGGGAAAGGGCTTGTTTTGACTTATAGATTAGAGGGCAGGTTTCATCAAGGAGGGAAAGCATGGTCATAAGGGACAGCTGGATGTCACATCCTGTCACGTCATCTGAGAGGAAGCATTCCATGTGTTACTCCAAAGCCCTTCTCCAGTAAGGCCTCACCTCCCAAAGGCCCCACAACTTTCCCAAACTGCTACCAGCTAAAGACCCAGTATTTAAAACACACAAACCTCCACAATGCTCTAAGCTTGCTTACACTTGGTTCTGATGACCCCAGACAACTTGAATTTGGAAGTTTTGTTTTGGCCACACCATATTCATTCTTCTGCAGCTGTTTTAAATTCCAAGTATTCTTATAATTCAGTATGAAAACTATTTTAAGTGTTTTTAGTTAAGATGATAAAGCCAGCTGTGCGTGGCGGTGTACACCTGTAATCTTGGTAGAGAATAAAAGCAAGGTAGCTTTCTTTTTATAGGTAGTTGGTCAGCGATACTGCCCTGCCCAGACTAAAAGGAAACTCCAGCCAGTGAATGTGGTCATCAGGAGCAGCTTGCTGAGTCTTCCTCGGCTTTTCATGGTCTTGCACTCCCTGTGGGTGGGCCCTTCCTGAGACTGCACATATCCTGGGCCCACTAACCAATCAAGGTCCACCATGTACCTATGAACTTGGTCATGAGGACCAGATTGGATACTTATTTATACAGGGACATGATCCAAGGTTCCATGTAAGATTTTTTCCCCCCAGGTTTTCCTCTTCCCTCTTCCTACCCTGGCTGGGAAGGAGGGAACTCCCCTTGGCTTGGGAGCTTTTCAGACTTTCCCCCTCTTACCTCAGCTCTCCCTTACTAAATCTTCCATAATTTATGCTTCTCTGTGCCTGTGTTTTCAGTTCTTTGCCAATCATACATAAGAACTTGAAAGCCAAGGTTTGGTGGCCTGGGGAGCATGCAGAGCTCTGTCCCCAACAATCTTGTTTGGAGACTGAGTTAAGAGGATTGCCATGAGTTTGAGGCCAGCATGAGCTGCGTAGTGAAGCCCTGTCTCAAACAAAACAAATAAAAACTCAAGATGACAAAACCCCTTATGAGAGGGGACTGTTATTAAAAGAACTATTGAAGTCTTCTGTTAATTTGTTATCTAGAATTGTGATACTTATGAAAAAGGGAAATACTTTAATATTAAACCTGATGTTTAACCTTTCACTTTCTAATAGAAAAGCAAAACATTAGCTAGGTGACTGAGTTCCATAGTAGCCAATAATCTGAACAAAATTATCAACTATTTTTCAGGGAAATCAGCATGTAACAACTTACCAAAAAAGACAAGAGGGATGAATAAACAGGAATGGGGAAAATAAGCATTGATGAGCTGAGATCATTGATTTTTAAAAACCATCATACTGTGTTTCCTCGGGTTACTCAACCTCTGGTGCAGGTATTACCACACTTACAGACATCCTGAAGAACTAAGTACACGTTGAACCACATTAAACACAGCAGATACACATGAAGCCTGCTGTTCCCTCTTGAAATCTCACTAAAATTTAAGCAACGAGAAGAAACCCAAGAACATAGAAAGGAGGACATGATAGTAGAAAAGGAGGTGTAAAGTAGCTGGGCAGATAAGTGGTCCCAGAGAAAATGGGCAATAACTGTGAAGAAGCCTAGAGTTAGGCTAATGGGTACCAGGACCCGGAAAAGCTTTGGGATCCGAGGCCTCAAATGATGTCAGCAGGAGGGGATGCAGATGATGTCATCACCTTCCAGATTCAGAGAGCCTGTGGAGCAATGACAGCACTCCTCCTCTTGTCCCAGTGCAGAGCAACCGGCCATCCTCAACAGTGCCGACCTCTGGGACCCGGAGCACGCTCGCTCACATTTCCTCCTGTGCCAAGCTCTGTTTCTTCTGCACCACCTGCTCTGCCCGCTCCTCTGCAAACATTCTAGTCCATTATTTCCAAGTCAACTCTGCTCAAGCTCTCAGGACACGGGCAGAAGGCAGCCCAGTTCCTGACATTAAGTCCTCGAGCCTCCCCAAAACCTCTCAGGTTGAGCCTCCCCAGGCTGTTCTTCTCTATGAGTTTTGGTCGAAGTCCCACCAGAATGGCCCATTAAACTC
Organism: Zapus hudsonius; assembly: GCA_004024765.1. Lineage (NCBI taxonomy): Eukaryota > Metazoa > Chordata > Mammalia > Rodentia > Dipodidae > Zapus > Zapus hudsonius. The sequence continues at coordinate 75,609 of PVHP010002222.1, read as the reverse complement.
TGATTACGTCACTGAAAAACTTCTCCAGTTCAAAGTTCTAAATCCTTCCATATTTCTCCTGCAAACCAGTTCTGAAAGACTAAAACCACATGGTCAGATCTACTGCAGCAACAGCATTTCTCAGTACCAATTTTCTGTAGCCGGACTGCAGCTCTACTAAAGCACACAAGGCCACCGAAGAGTCTGGGAAGAATGGTATCTAGAACATGAGGAAGATAAAAGCTGCAAAGAGCTTTGGTCATGGCTGGATACACGCAGGGCTGAGGGAATGTCAGTCCTTCTAGCTTTTGTCAATAGTTCTATTTAGGAAGTGTGGGTGGAGAGCTGAGGCAAGATCTGGGCTAGAAACTTCCCCTCGAGTAAGCTAAATTAAACCATTTTCCTTCTGTTCAGGTAGTTGTTCACAGCAATGAGAAAGTAACATGTATTTAACATGACCATTGGAATTAAGAACATGGAGGTAAGGATGATGGGAGAAAATCCTCAATAAAGTGGGGCAGAAAGAAAGAAGATGATGAATATAGAGCACTCTTTCAAGAAAACACTGGCCATGGAAGAAGTGAGACGGGGCGAGAACTGTAGGGAATGTGCAGAGGTCAATGGAGAGGTCTTAGGAAAGATGTGACTAGGAGGAGAAGGCTGAATACACAAGAGAAAAGAAACAGACAAGACCGAGTTTCAGGGAAGGTGGAGAGAGAGCAGGTCAAAGGAGCAGCCTGAGGAGAGAGGCCTATCTCCTGCAAAGGAGGCAAGAATGGTACATGGTACCTTTTCTGTTGGTTTTTTTCGAGGCAGTGTCTCACTCTAGCCCAGGCTGATCTGGAACTCACTCTTAGTCCCAAACTGGCCTTGGACTCACAGAAACTTTCCTAACTCTACCTCTGGAGTGCTGGGATTAAAAGCATGAGCCTCCACACCCGACAATGATACCATTTTGTTTGACAGTTCTATGCCGCTGTTCTTCAAAGGGAAAAACAGAATTTAAGGGAGAAGGATGTTTTGAAGCTCCTCAGTTGGTATTGTCTGTGCTTAGTGTGAGTACATAAATTAAACTCTATGTTGGGTTTGAGATTTTCACAGATAGATTGAACCCAGTAAAGGCAGCAAGACACAGATTAAATCCACAAATATACTGTCAACTGTTCAAATCCAAACTTCACGATGGAAACACTAGAACAAACACTGCATCCTATTACCTGGGTAGCTGCTGGGTAGGAAGATAGATCACATTCACTCCAGTCAGAAACCTACCATCGTTCAATGTGCAGAGATGAAAACGTCCGGGAAGCTGCTTCTCGAGTTAGTAATTTGAACCCACACTGCGTGTCTCTGATTCCTTTGACACAAAGGAACCACACCAGAAAGTGGAACCCGTACATGAGAAGGGTACGGAAGTAAGAACGCTGAAAACAAAGACAGAAGAGAAGTGACTTTACCATTTTAGGAGACACTAAAAACACATGGCTGAAGACAAGGGCATTTCATCTTTCATGACTGGTGCATCTTATGCAACAGGGCACTAATGATGCAGTGACCTCTAATGCTGAGAGCACAGCATGGGAGAAGTTAGGAATTCCCCAGGGGTTCAGCCAAACACAAGGCCAGGCTCTGTGAGGGCGGGGGCTTTATCCTATCAGGGGAAAGAGGGCTGGGACTCTGCTAGGAGCAAGAACATCTCATTCACTTACATATTCTATGTCTGTTTGTCCAACATAACATTTACCTTTTAAAAAGGTAAATCTTTTAAAATGCTCTGTGCTTAAGGTATTGAACCCATGAAATGATGCATAAGCAACCTTTAAGGTAAGGGTCCTTGGAAAACATTCAATATAGCATACTATAGAACAAGGTCCCTGGAGTTATAATTTTCACTATCATTCTGCATTCACATGGCTTTTCTACCATCATCAAAGAGGGTGACAATCCACACGGGAGAAAAGTGTTCTACTGAGCCAAGCTGTTTCAGCCCTGGCTCCCCTGCTGACTGGAGGCTCACTTTGCACAGGTTATACTAAGTCTTAGTTTCCTAAGCTACAAAGTGAGCACAATGATGTGTACTGACCCCGCCAAGTTGCTGGAAGGATACCGTGAAATCATATTCAAGCTGTGAGCCATGTATTTGGCTCAGAAAGTAATAGGAACGCAGTAATGGGTTCAGAGAGAAGAAAGTTTGCAGGCTTTATTCTCCAGACCACAACTTCTCTTGAGTGATGGTGTAGGAAGGTAAGGGAGAAGAAAATTCTCATGTATATGTGTGTAGGCAAAAATTATAAATGAACAGCTCTTTGTTTTTGTCACCTAGCACCATGAATTTTGTTTTGATGTAAATATGTCTCTCCTCTCTAAACAGGTAGGGTAGAAACCTCTTAACAGCACTGAGTACAAACTGCTACCCTCTAGTGGTGAGTCAGGTAACCCTATTTTCTACAGAATAGGGGTGAATCCATCAGAGACCAGAGACCCTAAATCAGTCCCTATGTTTAGAGATGGAGGAATGGATGGATAGAAACAAGACCAATTGCAAATAGTAGATCTTGGGATAGATTCCTTAATTTCTGGCTACAAGAAGTAGGAGGTAAAAGAAGGTATAGATCATAGTGCCATTTAATTAATATCTCTGTGAAAAAATTCAGTTTTCTTCAACTAATGGAAGTTTGTTTTTTTAGGCAGGATCTCACATTGTAGGAACTCACTATACATTTACTATTTCAAGGACTGATATTTTCTGTGGTTAATAGATCAGCCATTTTTCACACTAATGAGAATTTATGTGGTATATGGAATACTAGCTAGATGTTAAAATAATTTATTTCCAAAAAGGCGAGTGAAGATTTTTCTCTAAGCACACCCCTTAAGTGGGCCTGTGACTTTTTCATCAGTGTTAGACCCTTCCTAGCTTCGGAATCTCTGAAGGAGAAGACACAATCTTTTATTCCAACTGCTTCTAATGTCTAGTGTGCAGGAAGGAGACCTGGGACTATAGAAAAGACACTCTTGGTTGCATCCTTGAGTTTGGTCCGGTGAGAATGGCCATTGCAATCCATCCCCAGGTCACCATGACCATGCACGGGTCCCCTCTGAACACAATGACCACTCACTGGACTGGATAGTCAAGACCTAAATTCCAAAGTGAAGAAGGAGAATGAAGACTTAAAACAATGCACATAATACTTCCTCAGAAAGATGTTTTATCTTATAACTTATTGTGCCTTTCCTAGCACAATCTATAAAACAAAAAAAAGCTCAGTCTTTTTAAAAAGGGCAGTCATGAGTTAAAATTTACAGTTTAGTACAAGAGAAACAAAAATAAAATATTTAAACTTTGAACAAAACTGATATAGTCTGAATATCCTTTATCCTAAAAGCTTAAGCCCAGAAAGACTTCAGATTTTCAACTTTTTTCAAAGTTTTGGAATATTTCTCACACATACACACACACACAGACACATACACACACACGATAATATTTGGGGCAAGGGACCACCAATACTTCCATAAAAGAGGCTAAGCTAATTTTTATATAGTACCTTCTAATAATTCTGTGAATGAAACAGTTTCGTGGTGTGGGATTTTTACATCTATGACATCATGTTGGTATTAAAGTTTTATATTCTGGATTAGAGATGCTCAATTCATATAGCACTTAAGGGTATCACTTAAATTGACTGGTTCAAAATGCATCAATTAGAAGTTTGACTTACATTTTAACTGAATGGGTATTCTTTAAATGTTAACAAAATAATTGCAAGAACTGCAAAGTAAAATCTATACTGTTCCGGTATATACTTTAAAAAGTCAACTCTGAAATGTACTAGAATTCATAAATTTCATAAAAGTTGAAAGCTGAAAACAAGCCTATTCTTTTAAGAACCTCATCTTTCAGAGAATAAATACAAGAGCCCGCTAGGGGAAGCCTCACCTGTGCAATTGATTCTTTCTCTAAATGAGCTCGAGATCCACATGCGATAGCCATTTGGTCCTGAGGGGAAAAAACAAGGAGAGTTTTTAATACTCAAATGCCACTTATGAATGGATTAATTTAAATGCAAATGTTCTCACCTTTAGAAACATTTTTAAAAATAACACTAAAATCTTTTAAAGGTTTGAGTTCAGAATATGAACAGAAATTGTTATCTACAAATGGTATATACAGTAGAAATATAAGAACATCAACTGAAAAACTACTACAAACAAAACAAAACAAAACAAGAAAACCAAAGGCAGGCCTGGTGGTGCAGGTCTGTAACCCCAGCACTTGGAAGGCTGAGGCAGGAGGCTGGTGAGTTCAAGGCCATACGGTGAGATGTTAACTCAAAAAACAGGACATAATTTAAGAAGAGGAGTTGACACCGAGTGAGCACAATATAATATTTCAGCCTTTAAATACATAAATGATAATCAGAAGATATAATGAAAGGCAGCATTATAACATCAATGACCAAGAAAGATCTAGAAAGAGACTTTATAAGAAATGTGGCACCATCTAAAGATCAACCACCACTGTGGGAAACAAAGGCTGTAGTGCAGCGGGCAGACCAGGTCATGACGACAGCATAAAGACTTCTCTATGAACTTAAGGCCACAGCAATAACGACACCAAAATACTTTTAAATAAGACAAGTTGGTTTTAGGGTTATTAAGGAAAAATAGCAAACCAAGAAAAAAGCCTGGAAAATTCTAAGCACAAGGAAGGACTTAAGCTTACAACAAAGCTGCAATAATTAAAACTAAGGTAATGGAATGTGAATAGATGAACTCTTGCACCAGAAGAGAACGGCCAAAGAAAATTATAAAAACAATCCCCCACATCATATCAGAACTTACTATAAGATAAAGATGACATTTTAGATCAGTAGAGAAAAGATGAGCTTATAAATGGACATCTTGGGAGTCATTCTGAACCCAAATAAAGTTGGAACTGACTTTCTTAACTGAATACTAGACTATAAATCAGATAAAGATTTGGGTGTAAAGTATCAGAAATCATTTCGTATGTTATCTCAGGAAAGACACAAATGGACAGAATATGTGAGAAAAGAGAGATTAAAGCTGGTTGTGGGCACGCATGCCTGTAATTCCAGAGTTTGGAAGGCTGAGGCCGGAGGAGCTCAAGTCCAGGTCAGCCTGGGCCAAACAGCAAGCCACTGTCTCAAAACCAGATAAACAAGTGAGTAAGGAAAGATAGACTGATTTGATAATGAAATTTTATTTTAAAAACTATCATGGCAAAACAATGCCCTAAATCCTAACATATTTGGTTAAAAAAACAAATAAACTGAGACAAAATACTAACAATTTATATTACAGGCAAAAGGTTATTTCCAAAACACTTAAAGCACGTCCAAATTACTCAACAAGTACTCGCCAAGACAACTGAGGTGAAAGGGCACAGGCTTAGGGCAGTTTTCCAGACGGGAAATGGGAACTGCTCTTAAGCCAAGGTGTGGTAGCATGTGCCTGTAATTCCAGCAATTTAAGAAGTGGAGGCGCAGCATCAAGAGCTGGGGTCACCCTTGGTGCCACAGTGAGTGTGAGTCGAGTCTGAGTAAAAGGGCTGGGGAGACGGCTCGGAGGAGAGTGCTTGGCATGCCAGCATGGGGACCTGGCTTTATATAGTCATATATGCCTGCATCCCCAGTGCTGGGGCAGGACAGCGAAACGGAGAATCCCCGAATCTCACTAGTCAGTTTGGCCAAAAAAAATAGCAGCTTTCTGAGACTCTGTCTCAAGGAAACACAGTGGAAGAACGACAGAGGACACCTGGTGTCCTCAGGCACACATACCACATGCACAAAACCATACAAAGAAAAAGAGAAAAGGAACCCTGCTTTTAAACAACAGAAAACATCTTCATTAATGCGCATAAGAACTTCCATGCTGCCCATACTGTACCTGCATATTCTCTACAGAAACATTTACGGAGTGACATACAGAACTTGATCCAGGTCTGTAAACAACCCTTCCTATGAAAACTTATGCATTTATCAAAGTACTTTAGTGCAAGGTTAATATTTCAGCATTAACTTCATGTGTGTACCCCCCGCCCCACAGAAAAAAAAGAAACACTGATACACTGATGGCACCAAAACCTCAAGTGGCAAAGACCATTTGAAGATGAAGAACTTCAGTGGTAACACATGTAAGACACGTGAGTCAGTGGACTACCTACCGTTCTTTTCGGGATTTCAGTCCCTGCTCCTTTAAGGCTTGGAGGAATACATGTAAGTCTACAGCTTATGTGAAAACCTAAGGCAACAGCAACTTCCCTAAGTACTGCCAGGTACCTACACCTTTAGTGACTGAAAGCCCATGAGCTGGTGCTTAATGATGATAAACAGCCACTTTTATTCCTGAACAAAACAAATCAAGAGGTATTTAGAATACTACATGAGTAATTATCAAGTCACTTTTAGAAAACCAGTGAAAGGTTGTATCGAAATGATTAGCTTTTCTAAGGAACTGTAACGTTTATACAAGAATTTCATGCCTTCTCCTGTAAAAAGCCTTAACTTTTAAGGTTAATATAAAGTCTTCTTAAATTTGGCTTCAAAACCTATGCTCTTGACTGAATGTCTCTCTCTC
>PVHP010002222.1:0-68927 GCA_004024765.1 Zapus hudsonius | reverse complement strand
TTTTCTAACTTCTCAACATCTGGAAACTTTGTGGCTCCATCAGCATCAGCCATGAGGATCTTTTCTCCTCGAGAACTGAATACACCCTATAGTCAAAAAAGTTTCAAGTAAAAGAAAGTAAGTTAGAATTATACTTAAATTTGATAGAATTTGAATTTATTTTGCTTTGTTTAAAACACGTAAAAATGAAATATTGGGCATAATGTGGCAGGAGGAGACCACCACTCACTGGGTCATCTACATAGGACTTATTTATTGTCCATTTCATTATTTTAAAATCATTTGAGGTCCTACTCTTAATACCTTGGAAACTAGTAAGTAATCAAGTAGATTTGGATAAATGAGAGGTATTCTGAATCACTATCATAAAAACGTGAAACACTTACCATACACATTTATGTACCCAGTATTAGTACATGTCATGATGCTTACTTACATGGGATCAGGATAAGTTACATAGCATATAAAGAACATGTCTATGGACAAACTGCACACAAATGATATATACAAGCTGGGTGTGGGGCACATTCCAGTAATCCCAGCACTTGTAAGACAGAGGTAGGGAATTTTTGAATTTGAGGCTACTTATATTTGTGTTGTGAAATCTAAGGTTTTACTGTTCTTTATTATGGTACCTAAACTATTTTAAGGGCAATGGGATGTGATTAAAATTCAGGAAGTGCCCCAAAACGACTGTATGTCAACTGATGCATGTGACACTTAGCAAAATATGCCCATCAATTTTGAATTGGCCTTTTGTTCAAATTAGATCGCTACAATGTGTGTATGTCACACAGAAATAAATTGCCTCTATCTATATGAACTCAATTTTTTTCTTAAGCATGTATTTGTTGGGTACAGTAAAATACAGCTTGGATGGCATTTAGCAGTTACTGTAGATAGCTACATCTTAATATAAACAGGAATTTGATTCCTGCCTATCCATGGGGCCCACTAGCCAGTTATGCCTTCTCTTCTCCCTACCATAACCCCCTTCTACCTGTGATCTCTCCCACGTGAGTCATCACTCTCCTGTGGCACTACTGTAGCTACTTACATGAGACCATCACCACTCTACAGCATTTGCAGAAGGCTGGTGGCTTCTTTTACGTTTTACTCTCAATGGCTCCAAGAAACAGTGTGTGTGTTGGGGTACAAGACATGGGAATGGGGGGTAGGTCTGATCAATGAATATTATAAATGTATGAGAATGTCAACGAAACACATTATTTTGGAGAACATATGATAATGATTTTTTGTTTTTGTTTTTGTTTTTGCAGGGTAGGGTCTCTAGCCCAGGCTGACCTGGCAGTCACTCTGCAGTCCTAGGCTGGTCTAGAACTCACAGCAATTCTCCCATCTCAGCCTCCTGAGTGCTGGGATTAAAGGCATGTGCCACTGTGCCTAGTGCTAATGATTTTTTTAAATGGTCGTAAGTAAATAAAAATTTTAATTCATGATGGATGGCCCTGTGACATTTCTGGCCCATAAGATAAAAGTGAAAGGTAGCACATGGTGCTGACGAGCAAACTAGGTGGCAGGCACCTTTTCCTCTCCAGTATGGAGTGTGGCCTCTAGGAGCTCCTTTGTGTTCCGAAGGGAAAGATAAGAGCCAGGGCTTCTATTGACATCTGAAACTTATGAACAGGCCTCCATGTTGTCCATCTCTAGGTCTCTTTTTATGGGTGTGTGGGTGGGGAGTAAATAGACAAACCTTTATTTCATTTGAGGCCCTATTATTTGTTGTTTTTTACCCATTTTTTTTTAAATCCTTTTTTCAGCATAACTTTATTTCTACCTAATATGCTTTCGCTGAAAACAACCCTTTCTGACTGGGGCTCTCTGGGCACTTCATTTCCCCTAAATACAACATCTTCCTTTTCACCGACTTTCCTGTTCGACTGCGCATGCTCCTTAGCAGTCACCTCAGCTCATACCACCAGGCTCAGTGGTGCCAAAGTATAGGTCATACATATAGGAAAAGATGAACACTCACGGCATTTTGCATAATTAGAAGAAGGTGCTCAGCAACTGTTTCAAAGATACCCAGAATCAGATGCCGATACCTTAAACTTTAAGACAAAGCAATATGGGCCTTTCTGTTATGTGTACCACAGATTCCAATGCGTGCATGAAGTGGTTACAATTGAAATTCCACACAACATTACACATATACAAATGTGCATTATGGACTGTAAAGGTCACTAAACTCCTGTACATTACCATCCTGATGGCCCCGCCTTTCCCACGGTTCTTCACCAACGTCATCACCCGCACTTTGTCACTTCCGTATTTCTGGCAGTATTTAAATGCTACCTGTCAATTTAGGAAAAAGTCAAAAGAAAGTTAACTTGGAATTTTGAGGTCACAGATATGACAATTATGCCAATTTGATTACACCATCTTGTATAGATACATTGAAATGCCATTAATATGCACAAATGACAATGTATAAAGTATGCATAATTACTGAGAGAAAGGTGAAAAATATGTATAACATGAGAGTTATATAAACTCAGTTTTTCATTTTGGTTCAAATATCACTTTTGTGGCGTATCATTTCATAGTGACTAGATTTTACCCACCATGTATTTTAGTGCCCCAGAGGGGCTGGAGAACTCTTTGCAACCAGATACAACACTGACCTACAAGTCATTGAAATTCCAGATTGAGTTCCTTTGCAGACAGAGCAGGAGTGACCCTTCTTAACTCCTCCCCACCAAGCCACTGAGCCACCAGGTAAACAAAGGCCACACACACTGTGGGAACCAACGTGTGGTCAGGCCGTCAGAACTGTCCTGGTTTGCTTACTTGCTTTGGCCAGCTGCCTCCCTTTCTCCCCAGAGAAGTTGCAGCATCCTGGACCTTTCCCTGAAATATTTTGCTCAAATTCCTCTCTCCACGGATGTTCTCACTGCTAATTTTTCCTTCTCTCTGGAATATCCTAGTTCTTTTTTTCTTTTTCCACTGACTCTTTGGCTTTGAACCCAGTGAAGTCTCCACCATCCTAAAAACCTTATAGACTTCACTATTTACTTTAAATATTTTAAAATTTATTTTTATTAGTGGTTCAAATTCTCATGTGCATAATGTAACCTACTGAGTGAGTAGTGGGCATTGTCTCGTAAGAGGGGCTATGAATAGAAGGGGAGAGCATCTAAGCCTGTGAAAAATTTATCAGTTTGGCAACTTCTGGTCCCAGTCACCGGCTCCTTCCATCACTGAGCTGTTGACCAAAGTAAACCATGAGGTCCCCAAAACAAGACAGGATTCTGACAAAGCTCTTCCACCCCAGGCCTGAGGTAAGATCCTGTTGCTGAAAAAAACCACAGAAAGTTATCTTCCAGCATCGAGAGACTCTGCAAGGTCCAGTAACCATCCCCCAAATGGTAGTTAGTGCAGTGCTGGAAGGCACTGCATAAGCTGCCAGGCGAAGCTGGTCAAAGACAGCTGGAGTAAAGAGACCACTGATATGAAACGCAGTCTGTCACCATGAGTAGGCTGAACACATTGCTTACCGGGAGAGAACAGCAAACCATGAAATGAGCACTTGTGCAATGGAGGTGTCAATCAACAGCTTTTAATTTGGCCAAGTAATCCACTCAGTGACAGGGAACCCTTAACTGGAACTGGGGACTCAGGGCAAAATGCACTGGGAACCAAACTCTTGGGCCCCCAAAGAGAGATGCACTATACAAGTGATTTACAAAGAGGCTACTAACAATAGAATCTAGCTAATTCAGAAATGTGTGTCTCAATTAACCTATACTGGTCTCACTCTCTGATGGAGATTCTGTTTGTATCTTTCAGAAGGTAGAGAGAGAGCTACGGCTCTTCCAACCCTACCAATGAGCCGCAGGCCAATAGCTGACATCCAGGCAAGAGATGAGCCACACCATAGTCCATGAAGGATCCATATAGAACCCCGCAGAGAGTGGTGGGATAAGCAAGCGACCCACAACCACAGCCAGTCAGTCAACACAGGATAAGCCAGACAGACAGATACCCATGATTTCAACACAACCTAAAGCAGAAGTACAGAGACCCCCTAAGACCTCAACAATAAAGCAGCCTTAATACTCACCCACCATGACTCAGTGAACTGAGTGGAAGAGGGGGTGTTAAGACTGTAAGAGCCATGGGGGAAGAACTCCCAGAGACATTGCCCCCCTCAGTAACAACATACAAAGGGGGGTGGAACCGGATTGACTCCTAGGCTATCCATAACCTCCTACCACATAGACTGATCCAGTTTGCCCACGGAGGAGGATACCCAGCTGATTGGGGACAGGGAAGATGAAAATTGGGGAAATGGGGAAACCAACTCATTATTTGCTCATTCAATGTATCTAATTATGGACAATAAAAATAAACTTAAAAGAGAAAGTGAAAAAAATAACCCCCCCCCAAAAAAAAAATTTGAAAGCAGAGAGAGAGACGGGGAGAAAGACAGAGAGAGAATGGGCATGCCAGAGTCTCTAGGCACTGCAAATGAACTCCAGATGCAATGCACCACTTTGTGCATCTGGCTTTATCTGGGGAATCAAACTTGGGTCATTAGGTTTTGTAGGCAAGAACTTTAACAGCTGAGCCATCTCTCCAGCCCAACTCATTATTTTCTTATGAAAGTACCAATCCTCCAAAAACCCAAGTCATGAGACAATGATGTGCACCTACCCATGCTGTGATTTTCCTCACCCTTTCTACTCGTCACTCCACAAAAGACTGGGATTACTGGCACATTACCACATCAGCTTGCCTCCTTTGGACAGTCATTTCTGCAGGCAATTCCAGAGCTACCTTCACCCGGCGTTTCTCCTTCTCCAACTGTTCCCTTTCAGTTCTCACCACTAGCTCCTTTTCTCTTATTGCCTGTTAAAATGCTGACAGTCCCCACAAGAATCCCACACTGCAACCATGCCTATGTACAGCCCTGTCACCTTCTTTCAACATACAGGCTCGAGGAGAGACCCAATTACTTCTTGCATCATGTCTACGAACCTCAGTGTTTGTTTACAGCCCAGACTTCTCCCTTTTGCCACGTGGATATACACCAGACACAAATCTCCAGAATGTCAGTCATCTGCTCATCCTACTCACTCACACGTCCCCCTGGCACTCCAGCTCAACGTATGAGGAACAGCGTCCATTCCTCATCAAATAGATTCTGGCATGTCTTCACTCTCTGCATGCCTTCCTGCAGCTTCCTGAGTCCAGGGCCATCTTCTCTGCTATCCCCAAGTCTCTTGCCCAACTCCCTATTCACTCCACTTTGTAAAATGGGAATGAGTTCTTGAAAGCTCCACCCATAATTCCTCACAAGGCTTTGTGTATCAGCAGTGTTGGGTTTCCAGAACACCGTGCCCTTCCTCAGAATATGCCTCCTTGCTTCTGCACTGGTCAGGTTAGCTTAGATTAAGCTCAAACACCAGCTCGTTTTCCCTCACTTCATTTTCCGTCCTTACCTTCCCCATGGAGAAACAAAGTCCCACCCCAATAATAATAATGATGCTTTTTTTTAAATAAAAACTTTAATCATTTAAAAAATATTTTATTTATTCATTTTCAAGTAGAGAGATAGATAGATAGAGAGAGAGAGAGAACACCAGGGCCACCACCTTGTGGGTCTGGCTTATGTGGGTCCTGAGGAATTGAACCCGGGGCCTTAGGCACTGGAGGCAAGTGCCTTAACCGCTGAGCCATTTCTTCAGCCCAATAATGATGCTTTTTGGACAGCATTCCAGAGCTGGTGAGACTTGTCAAACCACAGACCTTCCCCAGGGTGTGGCATGCACAAAGGTTTATACAGGCATTCCTCCAGATCCACTTGGGGTTGGTTTCAGGACACCCCAGGATACCAAAATCCAAGAATGCACAGTCTCTTTCATAATATGTGGCTGCATAGGATTTACACATCTTTCTGTATAGCTTAATTCACCTCTAGAGTACTTATAATACCTCATATAATGCAAGAATGAAAAGGAACAAAAATCTATATATGCTCAATACTGACAGGACATTTTTACTCCTAGGTGATTAGGAGAGACACACAGATGATTCTTATGGGCCTGTCAGCACATATGGCATTTAAGCTGTGAATAAGAACTCAAAGATGTTGCTGGGCTGCATAGTGAGACCTTGTATTGGAAAAAGAAAAAAAAATCAATCAATAGATGTAGATCCCGCAACTTGACAATTTCCATGATGAGCTGTGATCAACTATGCCTACAACTCCTGGCATGAGTTAACGGAATGCCTCTAGTACCTAAGTATTCACGAGAAAATTGCCAGCTAGCAAACGTACCTAATACATTGTGCTCACATTACTTGGTACATGTCTTCAGTACAAGACAGAAACTTCAAAGCAGAGAATGCTTTCACATCTTTGTATTCCAGAGGCAGAGCCCATAGCTCATGTCAGCTCAAGAAGAATCTATTCAAAGAACATTTACTTGAGTTGTAGGTATTGATCACAAGACTTCCACAGCTGGAGACAAAGCCAATGTGCAAGTAGCAAGTAGCTGAGTGAACCAAAGGCAGCTTCTCTGAGGCTGGATAGAAGCTCGCTCTGCAGGGCATGGTGACCAGCTCTGAAGGACCTCTGGCTGGTGCCACACCTAGTGGAACACATCCACACATGGATGTACTGTCCTATGTGCTCATCACCGTGAACTTGGTTCACAAGCAGTGGTGCTCCCGTCCTGATTCTGTGAGGGGTTTGATCACAGCTCCCATGCATAGCAGCGTTCTGTTGCAGTACTCGGAATGCACCTTTTGCCTCCTCAGCTTGACACTCAACAGGAGATATGTCTCAAATTCTCCTCATGTCCCTTACTTCTCCTTCTTCTTCTTTAATAGAAACTTGTTGAGTGTGAAGATGCACACTTGTAATCCCAGCTATCTGAGGCTAGTGCAGGAGAATCACAAGTCTGAGGCCTGCTTGTGCTCCATCTCTACATCATACGCAAGGCCCTGAGTTCAATCAGTATTGCAACAAACCAAACACTTCTACTAAATGCGATTCCAGGTTTTGTTTCTTCCAACCTTAGGAGCTACAGGGACAGGACAACTGCTAAGCATTCCTGCCCTCAGCCCGACCCTCCTAGAGACCAGCTGGCCACGCACACGCCACTGGCTGCCAAGAAGAGTAGCTTTCAGGAGGCTGCTGCTCCTCAGTAGGGCTGACGCTCAGCCACAGGAGCAGGTTGTCTTCCCTTTGTATGTTTACAGCTTCCATGCCCCACTCATCATTCAAAGCACCGTCCTATTCCTCCAGGACGGGTTCCTGTAAGCAGGCTGTTCCACCTCCATGCACTGCCTCCCCATTCCCGGTCAGAACTAACCTGAAGAGTTCAGCTCTGAAGTTACTTTCCCTCTCGACTTCTCCATAGCATTTTTCCTTTGGCCCCACTTTCCACTTCCTTAACAGAATGTGTGGGCTCATCACCCTGAACCCCTGAGAGGTTCATTATACACAGTCAAGCGTGGCTCTGAGGATTCAAACACAGCTGCTGCTGACTAGAAACCATTATCCGATGAAGAATGCAGTGACTGGGTATTTGCCTATACATTTTCCTTAAGATCTATTATGTTGCTATGGGAATATCATAACGTGAATCTCATTATAAAAATATGAATGCAGGGACTGAGGAGATGGCTGAGCATGTGAAAGTGCTTGCTGTGTAAAGCATGAAGACCTGGTTTTGGTCCCCAGACACATGAAAAGCCAGGAAAGACCACAAATACCTGTAACCTCAACACTGAGGGGGTAAAGACAGGAAGATTGCTGGGGTTCCCTAGTCACCTGAAAAATGGGGAGCTCCAGGATCAGTGAGAGACTCTGTCTCCTGGAAATCAGGTGGAAGAGCGATAGAAAAGAACACTGGAAGTTTTCCTCTGGCCTCTGGGCATGCATGCTCACAGAGCCTGTGCATTTGCATGCAACACACACACACACACACACACACACACACACACACCTTAAATGAGACCCTACCTCAAAAAACAAAAGCAAAACAAAACAAAACACCTTAAATGCCAAAGAAGAAATGCCAAAGAAGGCTTTTTTGAGGACCTTATTAAATATAACACCCAGACTGGCCTTGAACTTCTGAGCCTCCCGACTCCATCAACAACTGCTGGGATTACAGATGTTTGCCACCATGTTGTTACATAGCTCAAGCTGGCCTCAGACACTTCATCCACCTGCCTCAGCCTCCTCAGCTGAGTGCTGGGATGACAGGAATGCATTCCCACACCTTTGAGACATTCTCAACATGAAGACCATTAGTGTCAGGCACACTGGTGAGGTACATAAAAGCCCAATGACAGGGATGCATGCAGCTGAGCAGGTCAGTTACAGGTCTAGGAATGCAGTCATGAGAGGGGGTGCTGCTCCCATGCCCTCTTGATGCCCAGGAACAGATAAATGAGAACATCTTCCAAAGGCATGACTGATCTGGGAACTTAAAGCAAGGCAGGGCATAAAGACAGAAACTCTGTTTAGGAAAAAAGGACACAGAACTTGGCAGGAAAAGACCCATCTGGTCATAGGGAACAGGGAGACTATAAGCAAATCTTCTAGCTATCGACAATAATATCTGGTTGTTAGCTTCCCACACAGTGACATGGGAGAAAGGTAAAGACAGCTTCAGGTCCTCTGGTGAGCAGTAGATTTCACATGCACTCAATTAATACCTATTTTCTGTCAACTGACTGTTCTGAAATTATTTACCTCTGAAGTCTTGTCTTCACTGCCGTCGTCAACTACAATCACCTCATAAGTGAATGCAGGATCACGCTTCTGCAAAAAGCAAAAACAATGGACCATCACTTGGCAAAATCTACACAAGATTAATCAAGCTATAATTTAAACAATCACTCTAGTGTTGATATGCACTATGCATATGATATGCATGAATGTTAGCATACAAACCACATGAATAAAAGGGTTTTGTTGTTACAAAAAGGGGAGGACTGGGAAGGAGCAGAAGACATTCTGACTGAGTTCTGGTGTGTCCCTCATGTGCCCTGCATCACGTCAGAGGAAGCACCGGTACTGAGAGTACCACGGCTTATGGGGAAGAGGTTGCAAGTGTGGGAAAGAAGGCTGTGAGGTCCGAGGTCAGAGAGCAGATTCAACCTGGCTGCACACTCCTCGGCCTTAAGACCTTGGGTGCCTTAACTTGCGTCAACCATTTCTAGTCCGTGTGGCTGATGTGAAGATGTGGAACAGAAGAGGCAGAGGCCTCGCACAGGGTCTGGACAGAGCTCTGTGACAGAACACTTGCCCGACAAAGTGTGAGGCCCTGCTTCAATTTCCAGTACCACCACACACTGAGAGCTCAATCCCCATATGCTTTATTCATGTCAGTGACTGACTCTGCTTCGGTGACTCGACTCTGCTTCAGTGACTCTTTTGTCTTCTCGTGATATGTGAAACCCAAAGCAAATATAAACAAAGAATTTTCTAAGAAATAAATAGGGCTTCAGAGATTGCTCAGTGGTTAAGGAACTTGCCTGCAAAGCCTAATGATCCCAGTTCAGTTCCCTAGTACCCACATAAAGTCAGACATACAAAATGGCACATTCTCCTGGAGTTCATTTGTGGTGGGCCCTAGTGTGTCCATTCTCTTTCTGCCTGTCTCTTTTTGCTTGCAAATAAAGAAATAAAATAAAAAATAGAAATAAAGAGAAAGTATGGTACCTGTCTCTTCTCTAGGTAGCTCAGGGCTTCATCCATCATCACAGGCACTTAAAAAAAAACACACATTTTAAAGATTGCTTTTGAAAATGAGTCACTAAACCCCAACATACTCCATTTACACCCAGAAAACACCCCAGTCACCTAACTAACCCCTCTGGGATGTCAACCACCAGGACCAACTCAGCAGGAATGTCTTGCTCACATCTGATTTTTCTAGAATGCATCAGCGTCACTATTCCCATTCATTACAACAAACATTTGTTCTCACAGTTGTGAACTGCATCTTCAAACACTGTACATTTCCTTTTTGCCCAAATGATCCCTTATCAAAAAAAAAAAAATCAAGCAGAGCTTACACCGTTTTTCTTCATTGTATGAAGGCACAACAACAGAAAGCTGTTTGGTAGGTGTGTCCCAGATGCTGGGAAAAGTTTCTTTCTGGCCTTTGGCATTTAGGAAGAACTTCTCTTCTTCATGTCGGTGACATGATGGCATTTTTGTAGCAGTTATAAATGCAACAACAGAAATCTAAAAGGAGACATTAAAAAACATGTTATGCTGACCTTTTTAATATCTGCTATGTTATAAAATGTATCATTTGCACAACTTTTCTCTTTCATTGGAATGTTCATTATGAGTTTTTGGTGACAGCAGTCACCCTCTAATTGTCCCCTTTGTTATGAACTGGAGGCTGTCCTACTACCTGTCACTCCAGATCTATATTCCTAGGGAAGTCCCACTACTCCTCCACAAGCCAGGTGAGGTCCATTCCCTACCTGGAGGCTATGTGTGACAGAGGACAAGTCTGCATGGCAGCTGGAACATGTGGAGTGAAGGCAGATGTCCTGCTCTGCACCAGATTCAGAGGATGAAGGGGAAATTCCCACTCCCTCACAGTAGGGGACCATGGGGAGAATGGATTTTGATACCTAACCCTGATTTGAATTCAAACTCAACATCTTCTGGAGTAAGGTAGAGAACTTGATTAAAAAAAGAAAAAGCTGGGCGTGATGGCACACGCTCATAATCCCAGCACTTCGGAAACAGAGGTAGAAGGATCCCCGAGTTTGAGGCCACCCTGAGACTACATAGGGAATTCCAGGTCAGCCTGGGCTAGAGCAAGACCCTACCTCAAACAAACAAACAACAACAACAACAAAACAAAGCCTGTGAGGGGATTGCTCATGGAGGAAGAGCACCGTGTTAATTCCCCAGCCTCCACATGAACAGCACATCTGTAACCCTAGTCCTGTGGGGAGGGAAGACTGGAGAACCCCTGGGACTCAAAGACCCGCACTGGGATCCAGAAAAAAAAAGGCAGCTCTAGGTTCAGTGAAACATGCAGATTAGTGACAGAAGACACCTGGTGTTCTAAGGCCTCTGCGCACGCACATGTGCATATACTACACACACCACATCACACATTACTGCAGACACACAGCACACCACACTCAAAAAAAAAAAAAACAACTAAGATATGATTCTTTTCAATATAAGATTCTGTATAATCAATGAAGAATGAATGACTGGAGTACTCCATTCTGTAACCCATAGTGAAATAAAGCATTTAGGAAGGCTCGTCAATGTCCGCTAAACCCACTGGGTTAATGACAACAGCATCTGAACCCATTGATGCATTTTTAACACCAAATACAACCAGCTGTCACAACCTGATAGAAGAGGAAGTGGAAAGCATCTCTCACACATTTTTCTCAATTAAAACTCAAACATCAGGGCTGGAGAGATGGCTCAAAGGTTAAGGAGTTTGCCTGCAAAGCCTAGTGATCCAGGGTTCGATTCTCCAGTACCCAAGTAAAGCACACAGTGGCGCATACATCCGGAGTTTGGTTGCAGTAGCTAAGGCTGTGGCAAACCCATTCCATTTCTCTCTGCTTGCAAATAAATGAGTAAATAAAAATATTAAAGAAAACTCAAACACTGGCCAGATTCAGTGGCATACGCCTTTAATCCCAGCACTTGGGAGGCACAGGCAGGCAGATTGCTGTGAGTTCAAGGCCACCCTGAGATTACAGAATGAATTTCAGATCAGCCTGGGCCAGAGCACAAACAACAACCACCACTACCTCGAACAGTCTAGCCAGGCAGGGTGGTGCATGCCTGGAATCCAGCCCTTGGGGGATATAAGTTTATGGTCATCTTCAGCTCCACAGTGAGTATGAGGCCAGCCTGGGATACATGAGATCCTGTCTCAGTAAACCAAAAGCAACCGAACAAAAAATTCTCTTGCTCATGATGTCTCTAGAACACTTCAGTCCTATCATCTCAGGAGATTATAATTTTATATCAATTAATGTGAACTTGGGGTAGACTTAACATTTAAAAAGACATAATAAAGTGTGGTGGAATACAGCGTAAAGACTCCAATGACAGAAACTTTGCATACACAAAAACTCAAAACATGCATTTGATGAAATCTCTATTCTACCAGTTTCCTGGAAGTTTGAGGGACAAAGATACTAAAGGCATCAAGGAGATGTGATGAGTTAAGTCCAGACTGTAGGGAAATACCAAGATATACAAGGGGCGACTGAGAACATTTAAACTGAAAGAGTATTTGAAACCACAAAATAATGGTTCGATTTAAAAATACCTGTAATCACCTGATGGTATTAATTTTTAAAAAATATATATTTATTTACGAGGGAGGTGCAGATAGAAGAGAGTGGGTGAGCCAGGACCTCTGGCTGTAGCAATGAACTCCATCCAGATGCATGCGCCACTTTGTGTAGCTGGCTTTACATGGGTACTGGGGAAATTGAACCAGGGTCATTAGGCTTCAAAGCCTTAACTGCTGAGCCATCTCTCCAGCCCCTAGTTATTTTTTAAAAAGAAAGCCTTATGGAAATAAATACAGGGACCAGGAAGATGGCTCTGCAGTTAAAGGAGCTTGCTTGCAGAGCAGCCAGCCCAGGTTCAGTTTCCAAGGCACCCATGCAAGCCTGATGCAAAACGTGGCTCGGGCACCTGGTATTCATTTTCAAGGGGCAAGAAGAGGCACAGACAGACAGACACACAAATAAATAGATGCCAATGATGTATACAGCAAATGTCATTTTTAAATAGCTCGAAAGAGGGGGTAGAGGTGGGGATAAAGTATGAACAGCAGGTAGACAGGAAGCAAGATGGGGTATTTAGGATGTTACCTAAAGGCTGAAGACATGGCTTAGTGACTGAAGGCACTTGCTTGCAAAGCTTCCTAGTTTGGGTTCAATTCTTCAGTACCCATCTAAAGCCAGATGTACAAGTTGCACATGTGTCTAGAGTTCCTTTGCAGTGGCAGGAGGCCCAGGTGGACCCATTTTCTCTCTCTCTCAAATAAATGAATATGCTAGCCAAGCTCCACTTGTATATTTCTCCAAAGTGTGTTCTCACCAGAGAAATGAAGCTAAGGACAAAGGTTATGTTACTAACACATTAAACACCGGGTCCTCCACTCATATAATAAGAAAGTATTCAATGAACGGTAACTCTTACTACAAGTTACCGGGATTCCGCGCTGCTTGCACAACCTCATGATGTATATACACATTTAAATCTGTGCAATGGATTCAAAGTAAGGCAGCCTCAACCCAGAATTATGCTAAACTCTTACCCAACAAAAGTCAGATTTGTTCAGTCTTGAAAGTAACAAAGAGAGGGCTTCTGGCTCACCCAGACACACAGCAACAAAGAAGTCAGAATTGCTTTTGGTCTATCAAAACTGTCTGAGCAGTGAGTGAAGAAACCCTCTGGTAAGACTGCAGGCAGAACTGCCGGCCTGGCAGGAGACATTCAATCTGAATGACAAGAAACTGAAAGCCCCATCCATTTACCAACGGAATGGCAGCTCATTCTAAAATATGTACTAAGGCTGGAGAGATGGCTCAGCGGTTAAAGAAGCTTGCTTGCAAAGCCTGATGGCCTGGGTTCGATTCCCCAGTGCCCACATAAAGCCAGACGCACAAAGTGGCGCAAGCTCCTGGCGTTCTTGTGCAGCGGCTGGAGGCCTTGGCACGCCCGAACTCTCTCAAATAAATAAAAATATTTAAATGCACGCTAAAGAGTTCATGCGGTCAATCTGCCTATCAGCAAGCGTTTACAATGTTCTGTGCTCCCAAGGGAATGACAAAGAAAATATTACAGTATGGTGGACCACCACGACCCGGGCCTGCCTCCTGCTCATCCCTGGGTGCACATCTGGATCCCGCCACGCGTGGCCGAGGCCCCGAGGCCGACGTGGGGAGGTCGAGGCAGGAAGGCAGGCCCAGGGAGCCTGGTGGGCGCGTCCCGAGGCTCAGGCACGCCGTGACAAGGTTCCCATAGGAGAGGAAGGAGCCGACAGCACGGGGAAGCAGGGGGCCAGGGAGCCGACCGCAGGGTCCTCACCAGGATGAGGGCGGCGGCCGCCAGCGCAGCGCCCAGCACCGCCAGCTGCAGCAGGAGCGGAGCCATCCTCCATACCGGGCCGCCGCGAGCCCTATCCCGCGGCTCCACACACGCGGAAGCGCGCTGAGCCCCGCCCCCGCCGCTAGGCCAACCGCGAGGCCCCGCCCCCGCCGCTACAAAAACCGCGAGGCCTCGCCCCCGCTGCTAGAGAGACCTCGAGGCCCCGCCCCTTCCTCTAGAGAGGCCCCACGGTCCCACGCCCACAGCGTCACCGCTCGGCGTGGAGCACGCAGCTCTCTTGGGCAGCTGGCCTGGAAAACCAGGTTACCAGATGCAGCCAGTAGATCACAAGACATCGGCTTGATCTAAATTTCAGATAACTTGAACCTCAGCCTTACTGAGGCATAACTCATGCGACACAACGCATATATTCGCAGCGCTGAATCGCGAGTAGCCGTAGCTCTAAAACTCCCGGCTTCCCCCAGACCACGCCCCCTTCTGGCCCCAACGGCGCAGGCGCACGGGCGGGGGCGGGCCGGCGCAGGCGCACAGGTGAGCGGGGTCTACTGCGCAGGCGCGGCAAGATGGCGGCGGGTTTCAAGTGAGTGGCTGGCGGGCGGCGCGCGTGGGTCCCCTGTCCTGGGCGGCCGTGCCCCGCTCTCCTCCGCGGTCCAGGACCAGGGGACGGCGGGCGGCAGTCTCGTTGAAAGGGAAGCCCTGCTCCATTTTTCAAAGAGATGTGCCTCTGTGATCTAATCGGAAGCGCATGGACGCCCGCCAGGGCCTCAGCCGCCTCCATCCCCCTGATCCTCCCTGGGAGTCACTGATGACGCTCAGGTCGGGCTGGAGGTTTGAAATGCGCGAAGATTCCAAAGGCATGATGACGAAAGTTAGGTGCAGGAACCCCACATCCGATAGGCCATCCCATGGCACGTGTGTACACACAGGTGCTTCTGAAAACACCTGACGTCTGACTCTACACACTCAACACTTGTGATCTGCCCATGTGCTCACAGTGCAAGGATGTGCAGAGAAAATCAAGATATAACGACATTTAGGATCGCTCATCATCCGCTGGTTAATGAACCCCTCTTTGAAGACAGGGCTCTGGGCTCCGGCCCTCTAACTGCTTAAAGCAGGGCTCAGGGCAGAATGATCGCAGCAGCCATCTGTCCACGCAGGAGAGATTATGGAATTCACGTCACATCATCACATTCTCTAAGAAGATGCACACTTACCGTTGATATGTTTTTAATCTGTTGCAGAACTGTGGAACCTCTGGAGTATTACAGGAGATTTCTGGTGAGTGGAGATGATTATGTGCACAAAATATACAGGACATGTTTCATTGGATGAGGTTCCTGTGTTTCCTCCAATATACGTAAACTATACATGTGATCTTTGTCCTTATAAACACATTTTAGAAGGAAAACTGCCGTCCAGACGGAAGAGAACTTGGCGAGTTCAGAGCCACAACTGTCAATATAGGTGAGGACGTGTGACATTTCCATTTTTTATCTTCTGTACCACATAACAGTGTTTCAGCCGGATTCTCAGGTTCAGGGAAATCCTTCTGGAAGCATTAAAGAGTAATGCTTCCTCAAACCAGTGACCTGAACTTGTTTCAGACAACTGAGATGTGAACAAGGGGATCCTATGGAGCAGGCTGAAACCTTTAAATGATTGTTACTGTTACTTCAAGGTTTCGTGTTAACCCCATTGCTCCCCTTTCAGGTTCTATTAGCACTGCAGATGGTTCGGCTCTGGTGAAACTGGGGAATACTACAGTCATTTGCGGAGTGAAAGCGGTAGGTTTATCCCGTTGACAGTGAGCTCAGGTTAGTTGCATGCTTCCTAGAGTGTACTGCACACCTGTAACTGTTGGTGATTAGGAGGGCAAGTGTCTTTCTTAGGATTTAGTTAGCCAAGAGCTTTCACCAGTGAGGATGAGACAACCCAAGTTCAAGTTCAGTAACTACTAATGAAGGCACCCTATAATTGAAAACTTTACCATCTTCAGCCTAAATTTTTCAATACTTTGGTTTTTGTCACTTGAGAAATTTTTAAGATTTTTATGAGGTTATCCTTTTAGCTAGTGAGTTTTTTGTATTTTTGAGGTAGGATCTTACTGTAGCTCAAGCTGACCTGGAATTCACTCTATAGTCCTAGACTGGCCTCAAGCTCACAGCACTCTGACCTCATCTTTATAATTTTTTAGTAGCCTCTCTCAATGGGAAACATTTGTTTGCTTCTATAGGAATTTGCGACTCCACCAACAGACGCTCCTGATAAAGGATATATTGGTAAGCTAAATGATTTTTGTATTTTTAACAAAACATGTGACATATTTAAAGCAAATTGGTTATAGTTATGATCTAGTAATTGAGTTGGGAGTAGATGATTTCCCAGTGTTCAGAAATAAGATAACGCACACTCCCTAAAAGCTTTCTGTATGTTAAAGATAGCGTGATAGGCAGGTACAACATCTCACCATCAACTCTGCTGAGTCAACTTTTATATACCTATTCATGTGTCATTAACCAAGGAAATAGAATTTTAGTCAAAGGGTTACAAAATTCTTTTTTATGGGATTTTTTTCATGTTGGATTATCTTAAAGATAGTGTTATTATAGTCTCCTCCTCATTGCTGGGACAAAACACCTGATCAGAAGTGCCTGATGAGAGAAAAATTTTTATTTTGGCTTACAACAGTCTTGGGGGGAAGCTCCATGATGGCAGGGGAAAGCATGGCTGAACATCACCTCAGCCACAGCAGATAGAAAACAGCCAGAGGAGACTGAGCCAAGCTCTGGCGAGGGGGTTCTGGCTGTAACACCCCAAGGCCTGCCCAGCAGAGCTCTACTCCCATATTGCCATCAGCTTGAGACCAAGTGTTCAAAACACATATTTTATGGGGAACATCTGGTTCAAACCATAAGTAGGAAAGAGCTTTTTCCATTTCCAAGGAGAGAGAAAGGAAGGGGGCAAGGAAGGTGTGCCAGGGCTTCTAGTCTCTACAAATGAATCAGAGATGCATACACAACTGTACATGGGCACTGGGAAATTGATCCCAACCTAACCCAAAGTTAGGCTTTGCAGGCAAGTGCCTTAACTGCTGAGCCATCTCTCCAGCGCCTGAAAAAAAATTTTAATGCAAAAAAAAAAAAAAAAAAAAGCCCCCATCATGGTGCCCAGCTTTCATCCCAGTACTCTTTCATCTCAGTACTCTGTGATGCTATCCACAGATCACTGAGTTCCAGGCCAGCCTTGGGGCTACAGAATGAGTTCCAGGCTAGAATAAGACCCTAGAGACACTACCTAAAAAAAAAGAAATAAATGGATGAAAGTAGAAAAGTTGAGTGTCAACAAACAGGCTATCTTGTTAGACTGAGGTATTTTGAGAGAAAGCAGGAAATATAAAGGATTAGGAGAATTGAAACATTAAAAAGTGCTCTGTAAATACATTACAGTAGCATAATTTAAAAAAAAATACTTGTAAGCAAGGAGATAGAAGAGAGACCAGAGGGAATTGCACACAACAAACTCCAGATGTGTGTAGCACTTTGTGCATCTGGAATTTTTTGTTTTATTTTTTGAGAATTTAACTCTAGTCCTGGGTGACCTGGCATGATTTCATGGTGCTCCTCCTTCCTCAGCTTCTGGAGTGCTGGGGTTACAGGCATGCACTACCACACACAGACAAGAACGTAGTTCTGAAAAATGCTATCTGGAAAAGTCTTGACATGGTCAAGGTTGCCTTGGCAACCTTCACACTGCAGTAAGGCGGAAGTAAAGTTCACAGCTGCAGGGTTTGTTTTTTTCAGTTCCTAATGTGGATCTACCACCCTTGTGTTCCTCAAGATTTCGGTCTGGACCTCCTGGAGAAGAGGCCCAGGTGACTAGCCAGTTCATTGCAGATGTCATTGAAAAGTAAGACAATCATGATAAATCTTATTGTCATTCATTTTCAAAGGTTTTGACATTGCATTTACTGTGCTCTGTATTATTGAAGTTCACAGGTAATTCAGAAAGAGGACTTATGCATTTCTCCAGGAAAGGTAAAGGGATTAAATAAGCAATGAGCTGTTATTACTTTTGGGGGTTTTAGGTATGTGCTGTAACAGGAAAATTAAACAATCACCTTAGTCACGGAGGAAAATTCTTTATAATGAATTCTATAAAATACTGGCTTTTTTCTATAATTATCTAAATAAACTTCATCAAAACCAAACTTTTGGTTTTGTGTGACCCTGAACTCTTGATCCTCCTACCATGGCCCACCGAATGCTAGATGAATGTCCTTTATATCAGATGTCCTTGCAGTCATTTTTCAATTGCCTATAGTAGTGACTACTGCTAATACTTAAGGCAAAGTCACATGGTAGTTTCCAGACACCTACTTGAAAGATCTACAGGCATTCCTATCAGATTATCTATCTATCTATCTATCTATCTATCTATCTATCTATCTATCTATCTATCTATCTATCTATTAGATAAATATATATCTATGAATATGTACAGTTAGCATCATAAAATCTATGTTATGGATGTGGTGGCACTTAGTGGCTATTGGACAATCACCGTGAGTTTGAGGACAGAGGGAGTTCCAGGTCAACCTGGACAAGCATGAACCCTGCTTCATTAAAAAAAAAAAAAAAAAAAAATCCCAGCACTTGGGAGGCAGAGGATCACCATGAGTTCAAGGCCACCCTGAGACTACATAGTGAATTCCAGGTCAGCCTGGATTAGTGTGAGACGCTACCTCGACCCCCCCCCAAAAAAAAAAAAAAATTTATGTAGAAGGGTAGAATTTTAGGTAGGGCTTTGTGAAAGCATTTCCTTCATTTACAAACCTAGCAATAATAGAAATTCCTTTTGCATCTGTAATTATTCAGGGAAATGGACACATTTGTCATTTGTTCAGGGAAATGATCATGCTTGTCCACTTTTGGTTTCCTACTAGATAAAACTTAAAAATTAAGTAGAAAGATGTTAGGCTGTCAAGTTTATCTTGCTTGTCTAACCAAGGGTTCTGTGACTTGAAAGTCTGCAAGCAGCCGTGTTTACCTGTCAGATAGTTAAAATTTCTTGTGTGTAAACTCTTTCAGCTTGCTTGGGTTCTATACTGTGATCTCATTTGCCTGGACTATGATGGGAACATTCTGGATGCCTGCACCTTTGCTTTATTAGCAGCTTTAAGAAATGGTAAGCAACCTTAATAGAAGACTATGGATCAGCATGTCAGGATTTATGAAACAACGTACTTGCTCAACTACCTTTTGAAGGCTTTTAAAGAATCTTTAAAGTGCGTCTAATTTTGATAGTCTGCTTTTTCATACAGGGTCTTACACATCCAGCTGGTTTGATCCTTCCGCTCCACTCTCCCAAGTGCTAGATTACATGCATGCCAATGTGCTCAGCTTCACACATTTCTAAATTAGTAAACTGACATGATTTCTTCAAACGATATTTCAGAAGTTTGATATTCTATAGCCTTTGAGTATTGCCTTAAACTATATCAATTTATGTCAGTTACTAGAGCTACACTCCTCCAAATACCATTACTATAGGGGATGAAGAGTTCTGACTGGAGTCCTGGTGGTTGGCGTGGTTCTAGTGTTCAAGTTCTCTGTGCCGCCAACAGTAGGCCATAAACTGCTATAAATGTCATCTTTATCAAGCTTGTTAGTATAGGATCTTATCAACTTGTGCATATTCCCTAAAGCCAGGCACTATGATCCCAGCACTTACAAGTAGGAGGGTAGCATGTTTGAAGCTAGCCTGACTATACAGTGGAATCCTATCTCAAATACCCCCAACTGATTGAAAGTAAAGGTGGAGCCAGGTTTGGGCTAGAGTGAGACCCTACCTCAAAACAAAACAACAACAAAAAAAAGGGGGGGGGCAGCAGGACACTACTCATCTAATAAAATGGAAATAGTGGTGGTGATTGATTGAATATACTGAGACAGTAGTTATCATATAGAAAGCACATTCCTGAAGCTGGTTTTTTAAATGAAGAGGCAGGTAGGAATGGAAGATGTTTCAAACTAGTTTATCACTAATGTATTTACTTTAACCGTTCTGGGATACTTTGTTTTTTTCGAGGTAGGGTCTCAATCTAGCGCAGGCTGACCTGTAATTTACTATGTAGTCCCAGGCTGGCCTTGAATTCACAATGATCCTTCTACCTGTATCCTGAGTGCTGAGATTAAAGGTGTGTTCCTCCACGCCCAGCTTTTTGAGATGCTTTTTTTTAAAAAAAAAAGTATTAAAATGTCCTGCTGCCAGGTGAGGCAGCATTTGCGTCCTATCCCAGTACTCGGCAGTTTCAGGCCAGTCTGGGCTACATAGTGGGACCCTGTTTCTAAATAAAGTATTGCTCAGGACAAGTTAAATAAAGAAAAAGGTCAAGAAAGCATGGAGCAGGGTTGGGGATTCAGCTCAGTGGAGGTCCTGGGTTCCATCCTTAGCACTGAAGACAAAAAAAAAAAAAAAAAAAAAAAAAAAAAAAAAAAAAAAAAAAAAAAAAAAAAATCACAAAGCTCATAAAAAGGGGGCAGAGGGAGACTAAAGCATGGAAGACATATTTAATAATTACTTTACATATTTGTCTTTTTCTAGTACAGTTGCCGGAAGTTACTATAAATGAAGAAACTGCTTTAGCAGAAGTTAATTTAAAGAAGAAAAGCTATTTAAATATTAGAACACACCCAATTGCAACTTCTTTTGCTGTGTTTGATGAGTAAGTTAATGAAATGTCTTTAAAATTTTTTTATTCCAACTTAATAAGGTAATAGCTCTTTCTCTAGTCAACTACAAGAAATGCCCAGAGTTATCACCTTCTGGATTGCCCTAGACTCGTTATTTCTAGTTAGCACTTCATTTCTTTTTTTGGTATGTGGTTTTTCAAGGTAGAGTCTCACTCTAGCCCAGGCTGACCTGGAATTCACTATGTAGTCTCAGGATGGCCTTGAATTCATGGCGATCCTCCTATGTCTGCCTCCCCAGTGCTGGGAGTAAAGGCATGTGCCATGACGCCTGGCTTTATATGGCAATTTTATGCTCTCACTTGTCCCTGTGTTTCTTTATTCTTATTTTGAGGTGGTGATGGGACTGAGCTCAGATAGCCCAAGCCTTGTTACCATATAATTACCACTGCTTTTGCCAGAGGCTTTCAGTATTTGCTAAGGAATTTGGCATATTAACAACTAGAAGAGCAGAGTTTTTCTTTTATTCCTTTAGGCATCCTGATTTAGGCTGTTCCTTTTCTGACTTCCTTCTAGAAGATTTTGCAGTCACTCTTACACATTAAAGTAATACAGGTAGTCCCTTTAGCATTCTTTCATCACAGTCAGATCTCTTCTATGAATTGATAATCTGCTTGGTTTTTTTTTTCCCTCTAGCACTTTGCTCCTTGTGGATCCAACTGCAGAGGAGGAGCATCTGGCCACAGGAACACTAACAGTAGTGATGGATGAAGAGGGCAGGCTATGCTGTCTTCACAAACCAGGCATGTTCTTGCTCTTTAGCCCTACTGGCTTTTTAGTTATTTTAAATTACTTACATTTTTATATTATGTATCAGTTCTTAAACGTACGGAATACATCACATCTTTTCGAGGTCTTGCTAAAAGTAACTTGTACCAATTTAAGAACATATATTTTTAAAAAATTGACATGATCCTAAAATTTTAGAGAATAACAGACCAAAAGTATTGACATATTTTTCAGGTGGAAGTGGACTAACTGGAGCTAAACTTCAGGACTGTGTGAGTCGAGCAGTTACAAGACACAAAGAAGTGAAAAACCTAATGGAGGAAGTAATTAAGAGTATGAAACCCAAATAAACAGCCACTGTGCTTTCAAAAAAGATTGTAAAAATTGTTTATTTGTTACATTGTGCAAACTTTTATACTAAATAAATATATCAAACTATATTCTTTTGAAAGATGTCTCTGGTATTTCTTAGGCCATCTTCTATGTACAGTGAAAACATGTTGAGAGCAGTGACTGAGACAAACCAACCCTACCTAAGAGCCCATTAAACTCTTTCCCCATTTTTATTAAGAATTGTTGGGTGGTATTTCTGTATAAAGTTTGTACATCTAGCAGTGTAAACTACTGACACCTTAAATAAAGTAGAAATGCAGTTCTCTTGATCCATTCTTATGTTTAAAAAGAGAAAAAAAAACCTCAGAATTTTGGAATGGTTGGCGTGCCTCTCTTCATTTTACTTTTTGATGGGTTGCCTGTGTGCCGAAGACGATGGAGCTGAGCTGTTTGTGCTGCTGCTGCGGCCATAGCCACCTGATGCTGCAAGTACCGCAACTGCTGTAGAGAGAGAGAGTCGGGTTCAGTTGCAGGCAGGCAGGTGTGGAAAGGTGCTTTTCTTGGGCATGATGGAAACAAGAGAAAAGGAGGGCCATTTCACATGAAGATGAGGCACAAAGGTAGGCGCCTGCAGCACATGCCTGCCGAGGGCTTTCAAAATGATCCTTGGCACTGTTCACAGCTGTGTTACCAGGCCCTGCCGGTCCACGGTGCAGTAACCATATAATATGCTGATGTTTTTCTAAGCAAGCGGGTAGAACAGTAACTAAAAGGAATGCTTCTGCAGTAAAGTGCCACCAGCACTTTAAGGACTTTCACAAGTATGAATTATACGTGTGAATTATAGTCAGTGTTCCAAGTTGTCTGGCTAATCTGTTAGACTTCAAGATTTGCTAAGTTTACGAATGACTTCAATCTTAAAAGACAGTAAAATAAACCTAACGCCAGGTGCTGTAAGGTACTCTCGGAGCTTTCTTAAAGCTGAAACAGAGTGAAGTGTCTAGATTACTTGTATCTGCCTGCGGCTGCAGCTGAAAGGCAGAGAGCTGGAGCCTCTGCTGAGACCACACTAAAGAGAAGGAAAGCCGTGTGAAGACGACCAGGGTCAGAAGAGGGCAACACAGAAAATGAAGACTGGAAGTCAGCAGTATGAAGGATCCCAAGTACCAAGTCAAGGGCACATCAGAACCATCCAGCACAGCCTCCTGTAGTTGAGGGCATCACCATTCAAAGAGAAGGGAGTACGATGTGCTAAGGCACTACATGCCTCTATGTCACCAACCTTGATCTCTACCTCCTGCGTGCACCATCACACTTGCTGAGGACTGACTCCAAGACTTGCTGAAAGCTAAAAAGCATTTTACAAACAGTTCTGTTCCAGCTCCACTGTACCCTTCCCTCTTGAATCTCCTTGATATTTGATACAGCCCCTGGCGTAGAAGTCTACAATAGTACATTATCTTTAAAATATACCCAATGAAATAGGAATAACGAAATGGAAAATCCCAAATTATGACAAAACTGATAAGGAATTCTTTTACACAAAAGATGTTGTGACTCAAGGTAATTAGTGGCAAGACTAAAGTCGAGAGAAGCTCAAGATTTGGATGGGGTTCTTTTTTTTTGTTTTGTTTTTTTGAGGTAGGGTCTCGCTCTAGTCCAGGCTGACCTGAATTCAGTATGTAGTCTCAGGGTGGCCTCGAACTCACAGAAATCCTCCTACCTCTGCCTCCCAAGTACTGGGATTAAAGGCGTGCGCCATCACGCCCGGCGTTGGATGGGGTTCTTTCTACAAATTACACTACTGCTCTTAAAAAAATCACGTTTGGTTAAAGGTGCATAATTATAAACTTCCATTTGGAAATTTACTAACTCTAAATTAGAACTCAGTTATTTTCAAAATAATGATCTTGATTATTCTAATACTAAAGAATGTCTACATTCAGGAACTAGGAGTTAAAGAAATTAAGCCCTTGATAATAAGTAAAAATGCTGGTATGCACACTCGTTTAATCCTCTAATTCTATTTCAGCTTTACCAATTTTTTAAATAAAATTCATTATGTAGTGTACTGATTTTAAATGTGAAGTTAGATCTATTGCAAACTGACAAGATAACATTATCTGATTTACTGTTTATTCTGGAAGCAGGGAGTAGGCACTCAATTTGGTTTCATCTTTTGGATTCTAAGTTTCGCTACTGATCATGAAGACTTTCAGATTGAGAGGAACTGCACAATCTAGCAAACAAACACTGAACGCAGCCTTAGCAGTGCTCTTGTATGAAAGTTTCCCAGTAACCAATCATGAAGAAAGCATAGTTTTAAATGTATATAAGTCAAAGCTCCTTTAAGCAATTTTCAAGCTAATGAAAAAAGCCTTAGCCATGTGTCAACCTAATAGTTCACAGATAAAACACAACTTTACTTTTTCCTGACCAGTGCTTACATGTGAAGGGAAGGTGGCAAAGCTCAGTTTATGAAGTGAGATACCTACCAGCTGCCTGGGGCTGCATGAAACCTACTCCAGTAAGGTTCAGAACAGCAGCTTGCTGAGCAGTGAAGGCCTGTTCTTGTTCAGAACCCTAAATCAAAAAAATAGTAAATGACATTAAAAAAAAAAAAACAATTTAGAGCTGGTGAATAGAAAATCTTTTCGTTTTTGTACCAACAGCAGCTTAGGACTCACAGAAGGAACCACGTAAGGAAAAGAGCATGAAAGTGGAGAGAAAGAACTGAAGCAAGGAGAACTTCAATGTGTATTTGTTAATAATCCCTAAAACTTACTCATTTTTTGAGACAGGTTCTTGCTCTGTTGCCCTATTTTTTTTAAATAAGGCTTCAACAAAATAATTTTTAAAAAGCGTAAAACACTCTTTCCAATAAGTACCAAATTTTTTTTTTACCAGCAGAGTAACTTGAGAATACCAGGAATCCATATTATAAAGGAAAATTCTTTACTATATAAATGGTATGAATGTCTATGTACAAGATATTCAGGATTAAGTAAACTTAAATTGCAAAATTTAGGATCCATATGCAGAAATTAGCATTGCAGCTGGTTGTAGCACATGCCTCTAATTCTAACACTAAGGAAGCTAAGGCAGGAGGATTGTGAATTTGAGGCCTATCTGGGCTGAAATACTGTATACTCCTAATAGGAACTTATTAAAATACCACAATTTCTAATTACTCAAAAGTGAACAATAATAACACCATGGGCACAAACCTAGTAAAATATGAACAAGTTATACACTAAACCCCACAAAATTTGCATTATGGCCTACACAGTATGCCTATTCATGGTCTGGAAGACTCACATAATAAAGAAAACCAATTATTCCCTAGACTGGTCAGTTTCTAGTTGTCAACTTGGCAGGGTGCAGAATCACCATGGAAACAAAACTCTGGAGAAGCCTGTGAGGGGATGATCTTGGTTAGATTAATCTGCATAGGAAGACCCACCTATACCATAGGCAGAAGCAGCACTAGTTCCTCTCTGCTGGTGTGCCTCAGGGCCATGCCCGCCATGCCTTCACCACTCCAAACCATAAGCCAAAGTAAGCCATTTTCCTTTTGAAACTGTTTCTGATTGGGTATTTTGCCCCAGCAATGAGAAAGTAACTGATTGATTCAATTCTTTTAAAAATTGCTTTTGTAGATATAAAAAAAACATCAGTTCTTCATGATTACACAGTACTTTACCCACTAAGATTATCTCATTATCCGAGGAAACTTTTAAAAATAAATTTAAAGACAAAGACCAAAAACTGCAGACTACCTTTCAGAGAAAAAAATATAAGGAAAAGTTTTGTGAATTAGATGTAATTTCAATATGAATCAGGCACAAAGAAAGTAAAAAGATACAACACAGACTACACCAAAATGAAAATCTTTTATGAAGAATGTAAGTGTGAAAAGGAGAAAGTTGAGATTTATCTGTGTGATAAATTTATTAAGAATGCATAATGTACCTACAACTCAACAACAAAACCCAAAATAAGCTAATTAGAAAATGGGTCAAAGGCTGGGGAGACAGCTCAGGGCATACAGTGTTTGTAATGTCAGGGTGAGTATATGAGTTTGGATCCCTGAACACACATAAAGCTGGATGCTATAGTGGGCACCTATAATCCCAGCATGCCTGTGGTAGGATAAGGAGGCAAAGATAGGAGAATAGCAGAGAAGCTTGCTAGGCTTAGCCTGGTAAATGACAGGGGTAAAACAATGAGGACCAGCCTCAAAAGAAGGTGAAAAGTGACACCCAACAAGGAAAGTTGTCCTCTGATCTCCGCATGTGTGCCACTGGACATGCCTGTTGAGGGCCGAGGACTTGAACAGACATTTCTCTGAATGTGAACCATGTATAGATTCCCTACAGCAATTATCACTCAGGAGATGAGATCAAAACCTCACATTACTATGGCCAGGCATGGTTGCTCACCTATAATCCCAGCATCTGGGAGGATGAGGTGGTAGGATCACTGTGAGTTCAAGTCAAGCCTGGATTAGAGACCCTGTTTCGAAATGAAAAACAAAACAAAACAAAACAAAACAAACAAATAAAAAACAACAACAAAAGCAAAAAACCTGGCTGGGCATGGTGATATATGCCTTTAATCCCAACACTAGGGAAGCAGAGGTAAGAGGATTGCTGTGAGGTCAAGGTCAGCCTAGAACTGCAGACTGAGTGCCAGGTTAGCCTGGGCTAGAGTGAGACCCTCCCTTCCTCAAAGAGCAAACAAATAAACAACCCCCCCCCAAAAAAAAGGCTAAAATAGCATACTATAGTTATAACCCCAACAAATGGAGACTGAGTCGGGAGTAATTACTCTGAGTTCCAGGTCAGCTTTGATAGGTTAACATAAGAAACTGTAAAACAAAACAACCCCTCCAAATCCAACACAGCAGCATGAGTATTTTACCACAGTTAAACAAACTGAAAAGCTAATTGATGATTTTATCAGCCATGCAATCCTTAATGTTAGTGAAAAAAATAGTTTTTAGTATGCCCCTTCTAAAAATGTGATAGAAGATGAAGCTTCCTGCTCTAAAAACTTGGCTGAGGAACTTGGGCAAAAGGGCTGATGGAGAATATTTAACTAAGAAAACCATTGAAGGTGGGACTCAGAATTCTCAAGTATAGCCGAGGTTCAGAAACACTGCATCATCTCCTCCCACTTTAGTTTACTGAGCTTCTTATCTGCTTGGCATGTGTTCCCACTGCCTCACACTTCATGACAACAGTCAGCTCTATTCCAATAGCAACAGAATCCTGCAAATCATGGGTTATGACTAGTTAGAATACACCAGGGAAATATCTGACTCTGCCACTCACTGTATGGCTGGGTGTTGTTTATCCAACCATGATTCTTCAGTGCAAGATGGAAACAACATCTATTTAGAACAAGTTTTACAGTAACTGATGGCTACTACTTTTAATAAAGAGAACCATCACCCGAGATATTCATCCCAACAAATTGAAATATATGTCCTAAGTTCTATAATAAGAACATAGGGAAGCTCTACCTGATCCCCTGGCTGCTGGCTGGATGCTGCCGGCTGCTGAGGTTGTGGTGCAATCTGGGAGAGTGGCCGGGGCTGGGGCTGCTGGGTGTTAAAAAGGAGAGAACCACCAGGAAGCTATTCAGAATTTAAACAAGAATCAATTAGCCACATTTACATTACTTACACATAAGATGTTGAAGAAACAGAAAAACAAAACAAGGGCTGGGAGTGTAACTCAGTAAGGCTCTGGGTTCAAGGCCCAGCACTCAAACAAGGACCACATACACAAAACAAAAGTCAAACAAAACAACTTGCCTTCATTAAGAATATATTTAGAAACAATTTAAAGTAAACACTCCCAAACATAAATCTATTTCGAGCTAGTAGTGAGCTATTCAAATTTACCTAGTATTTTAAAATTTTTATTTAATTAAAGAACAAAAAACACCAAATGCATTATTAGAAAACCACAAGCTAGGCATGGTGGCACACTTCTATAATGCCTGTAATCCTAGCACCTGGGAGGCTGAGGCATGGGCATCAAGATTTTAAGGATGGCATGAGCTACAAAAGCAAAAACTGAATTGTTGGGGTGCAGCTGTTAAAGGTGCATGCTTGCAAAGCCTGATGGCCAGGGTTTGGTTCCCTGGGACCACATAAAGAAACACACAACATGGCACATGTATTGGAGCTCATGTTTGCAGTGGCAGGAGGCCCTGGTTGCCTGTACACTCTCTCAAGTAATTATTAAAAAATAAAAATGTTGTGAATCAGAAATGTCTATTAAGACGACAGACACCACTACAACACAAAATTTGTTCTAGCTTTGCCCCAAGTCACAAAATAATAAGGAATTCTGGAGCTGAAAAGTGTATTTAGTGTGGACACCCATTATTTGTTCTCATTCAAATCAAAATTAATTTTAATTAAAAAGGCAATCTTTTAGTCAAGATACCTATATGCAGCACAGATTAGTGGTAGGTAAACTGGATATAACACAGGCTTAATGTTTCTTTGTTAATCAGCAGGTAATAAAGGAAAATAAAATGACCTTATATAAAGTGGTTTTGTCCTTGCTCCTTTTTAAGCAGTATTAGAAGAGATTCACTCATTCCTCTGAAAAGTTAGAAATTCCACAAAGGAAATTTCTCAAGAGAAGTGCCAACACAATATGCAGGAAACCATTCTAACTAAGCCAAAGTGACTTGCAGTCTTGTCCATAACACTGTTGTTAGGATGGTTGCTGCTATATTATATATATGTATATATTAAGAAATAATACCATTCTTGGGAATATGATACATACCCATTAAAAAAATTCCATGCAAGCAAAAATCCTTTTGTAAGAGCTGGAGACATGGCTCAGCAGTTAAGGCACTTGCTTGCAAAGCCTGAGAGCCTGGGATCACCAGTACCAGATGCACAAGGTGGTGCATGTGTCTGGAGTTTGTTTGCAGAGGCTAGAGGCCCTGTCATGCCCATTCTCTCTTCCTCCCTTTCCGTGCAAATAAATAAAAGTATTTTAAAAATCTTTTATAAGCAAACAGCATACACATATGGATACAAGAAACATCTGAGAGAGGAATTGGCTTATAAGTGTATCACTATCAGTACTGTAGATAAGAATCTTTCTTGGAGGCTGGGAAAGCAGGCTAGTAGCCAATCACAGTGCAGTCTACAGAATGCCAGGTATCTCTCCTTATCCAATGATCACACAAAGCAGCAGTAAGTATACCTTACAAGAGTCTGTTCATACAAAAATCTCAACATTTCAAATGTTTGAGTGTACAAATATACTTTTTGAAAAAAAAAAATCAGAATCTAATAATTTTAATCAAAAGCAGTGTTTTTGGGTTTACCTGGAGCAGATTTAAAGGCCTGAGACTTGAAGTATTTTTTAAGCCAAATGGTGCACCTGTTAAATAAAACTAATGATTATAATGGAATCAAAAGTATTATCCATGAAAATAATTTATACTTTAGCATGTAAATGTATTTTATGCATTTCTCCACAGATATGTTTATTTCCCATGTTTAAACCATCTTAAAAACAAAAACATTTTCATGAATATTTACCAATACTTAATTTTTTCAAAGATGTAGAGTGTTAGATATAAACTATTAATTTCAGAAACCAAGACTCTTACTATTTTGACTGTTGAAAGGAAAAAAATTTAAAATCCTGTGGATGCCATTATATAACATAATAACCTCTGCTGTGCAAAGCTATTCTAAGTACTGGCATTCTTCAGCTCCACAGGGTGGGTAGTAAAATAATCATAGCTGAGAACTATGCTCTTTTAAAAAGAATCTTGAATTTTGCAAAGATCAAAACCAGAGTCAGGAAACAATGCCCCATTAATTCTGAACTTATTCCTAGAAGTCAGGAGACACAACATACAATGCATATCTTAAAGCCAGGGATGAGGTAACATTCTTGGGGCTGGGAAGGATGGCTCAGTTAGTAAAGTGCTTGCCATATAAGCATGAGGAGACAGACACACAGACACACACACATACAAACCTGAATAAACCATTCTTAGCATAGATTACAAAGGGTTGCAGTTTGCTGACCTTGGTCTCAAAGTATGTTCATATTTTGCTCATTAACAAAATACATTAATTTGCACACAAATTAAAAAATGTATCTAAGCCTGGTGCTGTGGTATATATCTGTAATTCCAACAATTGGGAAGCAAAAGCAGGAGGATTAGGAGTTCAAGGCCATTTTTTGTTACAGAGTAGGTTTGAGGTCAGCCCATGCTGCAAGAGACCCTGTCTCAAAAACAAACCAAAACGAAACAAACAACCCCCCCCCCCACAAACACATAACCAAACCCTAAAAAATATATGTAGTCTCTCAGTATTTATGAGATGCAGGAAATTCACATGTGGAAATATCAGAGCCTTAAATAAGAGAATTAAAAATATACAAAACTGATATACCTTTCAGGAAAAATACTCATGAAAAAACTGCAAATACATTCCAGGCACTGGTGCTTATTTAATTTCCAATTGCTACATAGTTTATAAAGGGGGGCAACTGTGTGCTGCTTTCTGGCTTACCAAAGGTACTTGCAGAGGCCATTCATTTCTCCCAAGGACCAACAAAAGTTACAATATTTTATTTGGGGCTGGAGAGATGGCTCAGCAGTTAAGGTGTACACCTGCAAAGCCTAAAACCCAGGTTTGATTCCCCAGTACCCACACAAAGCCAGATGCATAAAGTGGTGCATGATCTGGAGTTTGTTTGTAGCGGTAGAAGGCTCTTCTGTGCCCATTCCTTCTCTTTGCAAATAAACAAATACACTATTTGAAAATATTTTATTTGCATTTTAAAATCAATGAAGCTGAGGCTAAGGGAGAAAATTTAAGTGACTTCTATAAAGACAGCAACTGGACCTCTGTGCAACTGGTACTACTCTACACAGTGACACACACCTTTAATCCCTAAACACAGGAGACAGAGGTAGAAGGATTGCCATGAGTTCAAGGCTAGCCTGGAACTACAGAATGAGTTCCAAGTCAGACTGGGCCAGTGAGACTTTGCCTTGGAACGCCCCCTGCCCTCCCCAAAAAAGTGAGGTAAAGCATGTACTTGAATTATTTTAGAGGTTGTTATTTGTAGAATTCTGACCTGCTGGAGAAGCTGCCTCCACGGCACTTGGCAAGGCATTTGGTAACAGACTGCCCGAGGGTAGAAGTCCGCTCAGGGTCACTCCTGCAGGACTTACGGCACCAGTGTTACAGCCCAGCACAGGACTGCAGCCACTCATCAAAGCCTGGGCCCCACTTCAAGGGAATGAGACAGAGCATCAGACTTTGCATGACGAAGGAAACATTAGCCACAGCACTACTCAGATCAGAAAACAAACTATAAAACTGAGGTTCATTTTGATGTTGTAGTGTGACAGGTCAGCTAAAATTAAGAAGTGAGCTAACATTAAGGTATTTTAAAATATATTTTGGAAAAGTAAAGCACTTAACCAAGGGACAGAAAGATGGTAACACAGGATAAACAAGGATATCTAGGTGGTTATCAATATAAAATGTCAGGTGCAGGAGAGATGTATCACGAAAATTCAAAAACACTTGTGAGGGAGCTGCTGTTCATATCTAAGCTATTACCTTTCAGCATAATGAGCATTTGTTCTTGTTCTCAGAAATGAAACTATCTTTCTAAAAAGTACAATCAGGGCATCAAGGTGAACTTACCAAGCAGAGCTCACTACATTGATGAAGTCAAATCCAGTGGAGTTTGCCATGACCTGGGTGGCCGTGGCTCCTGTGGTTATAGATGGTATCATGGTGGAAAGAGGAATGGTTGTTACAGGCATTGCCTGGCTCAGAGACCTTTGCTGCTGAGCAAACCGAGTTAACAAAGTGGTCTGAGGGGTGAAGCCTGAATCTTGGGGAGTTGGGGTAGCTGAAGGGGTACTAGGAGTTGAGCTCTGAGCATCAGGAGGGTGTGGGACCGATGAAGGGGTTGGTGTAGGAGTAGATGGCTTAGGAGTTCCAGATCCTGCTCATTGAGAAAAATAAAAATGGCTAGTTTGTTACAAATGGCCTGTTCTTTAAAATTAAGGTTAAAGGAATCTTACTTAGCACTGATAAATTTGATCCAGTTTTTTTTTTTTTAAAGCAGTCAGCTGTAAGTGTTATCTCTACACAGGAGTGTTGCTACACTCAATTACAATTAAGGATGCAGTATATCACCTAAAAACCCCAGCAGAGACACTTTTACACTATTACAGTAACAATGAAGATATCCATTTGTATTCTACCACAATACCTACTTAAAAGTTTCTTACATGCTGCCTTTGGCCTAAAAAAGTTGAAAAAGAATTTATTTTTTGTTGCTTACAATTTCACTAACTCGAGTTCTTTTTAAAACACTGCTTACTTAGATTAAGAGTCCGAGATAAACTGTGGACATATTTTATAAGTTACATATGCTGACAAGCACACTGGCACCTAGATATACATGTTTAATTCCTAAACATAAGTTTATCCTGACAAATTTACAAAGACTAAAGCCGTCATTTGATAGATAATACTGCATCTTTAACAGTAACTGTGGACTTCGGCTTCATGTAGAATGTATAGAGAATTGTTGTGAATGAAGTATGCACAGTTTATCATTTAAAAAAAACAAAACAAAACAAAAAAATAAAACCAGAAAAGTAAAAGCAAAAGCTCTTGAGGTGTTTTCTTTTTAGCTTTCATGTCCTGCAGAAAGAAAGGAAAGAAATGTTTATGTCCAGAAGCTGTCACTCAACCCTGTCTTTTTTAAAAGTAACAGTGGCTCAGTAGATTACCAGTCCATTCCCACAACACTACAAGTGTGAAGAAGGCTTTCAGAAAAGTCACGTCATTTTCTTTGTGCAAAACAAGAAGGCAGAAAAATTACACCTTTTGAGCTATCAAGATGATGTTTATATCTAATGCAAAGACCATCCTATCGCTGTGAAGTGTACTGAAACTAGCATACACTAGTTATCTATTAAAAAAAAAACCCTAAAACTGTTTTTTTTCCCAAATTAGTACCTAATTTCCGATATTAATTTAAAGAAATTCTCCCAACAAATTCTAGTATTTTTAGAATCACTTGAAGTTTAAAATCTCTTCAGATCATCACATTTCAGCAAAGGACAACTTGCAGAGGAGTGCTTCTGAAATACTGGATTCCAGTTTATTCTATCACCTCCTTGGAACTAACTGGTATTATACATATCAAGATAGGACCTCACCAATTCCTCCATGACATTGTTTTCATATCAGCTATAGTTTACATAAAATGTGCAATCATCATAAGGTACACTGAAATAAAAATATTTTGGAATCTTATTGCCAGATTACTTAAGTATGTAGGATTATGTAGGTTGCAAGTATAGAAGAAAGGTATACACAGAGTGCATACACAGACACAGAACAACAACAATTACAATAAACACACAATACACACCATCAACAAGAGCTCTGCCTGACGCTTCTTGCATCTTTGGGGTACATTAAGATTTCACTACTCACAGGCTGTCTTAACAGTAATGCAACAGGTTATGAAAACCTAACAAAGAATTTATATTACGACTCACTCTGTGATGAGCTGGCAGGTGACAGAGCAGCCGGAGAAAGCATGCTGACTTGACTGAGATCCACAGATGACTTCCGAGAAAGACTTGGCTTAGAAGAAGGAGGAGGAGTTGGAGATTTAAGAAAGCTGCTGGCCTGCTGTGGTGTAAAGTAGTTACCTGGAAGAACATAAAAATATTTATTACTCATAATAACAAAATTCTGTGAACTGGCACAATTGAAAAGGACATTTTTTATTCTCAAATACAGAAAACTAAGGATTGATTTTAATACCTGTAGAACTACTTCCTGAGCTTGATGGAAGTTTGATGGGTGGGGGTCGATGCTTCACTCCCTTTCCCAAAACTGGAGACTGCACTGACAGGGTCTCCGACTGCTAAGGAGACATTGACGGTACTTGTTAAACTATAGTGAACACCAACCACTGCGACTGCTAGATGCAGACAACTTCTCCCTGCACAGCGCTCGGGGCAGTTGTTAATAGACACAACAGCACAGACACGACAAAACACAACACCCATGAAATATCACATGAGCAAATGGGTGGGGAGAGTCTAAGGGAGAAAAGACAGAAACAAGTCTCCATCTTCCTGTACCTAGCTTGTCCAAGGCATTAACAACTGCTCAAGCCAACTGACTAGGCACGCAGGTATTCATTATCTTTGTATAGTAAGAGTATGTGATCCTCACCACTTCTCAGATTCCTTGAGCAATAGTTAGCTACAAAATAAAGCTACACTAATTCAGCATACTTCTGCTTCTTTTCCCGGAGAAGGCTGACTGAGACTGGCGGAACCACTGGAGCTGTGTGACATCTTCACTGGACATTTGGCTTCATTCTGGACCAACTCCTGGTACTGATTAACTACCCTGAAATATAAGGGAAACCTTGCTTTAAACACAAATTTATCATATAGAAAATCAATAAAACTATTACCAGAAAAAAGTTCATTAAATTTAACACAAAATTTACAAATAGGTATTTTATCTTTGTCATTGTGTTAAAAGTGCTGCCCTCCCCTCCACAAAGTGCTAGGGAACCAAACCTAGGGCCTCAGTTTACATTCTTGTCAGGCATGGTGACACATGCCTGTGATCCAACAAGCACTACGGAGGCAAAAATTAAGGCTCTGAGTATAAACCAGATTGAGCTACACAAGGAAATCCTGCCTCCAATAAAAGGGGGTGGGGAGAAAAGGATTCTAATCTTTTCAATGACAAAGTAGTACTTTAAAACACATTTACAATATCTAATTTCTTATATGAAACTTGTGGGGGATATTTAAAGTGATAATCATCCAATGAAGTCTTTCATTGCCTTTATTTCAAGATTTGAATTGTAATTTCACTTTTCAATGATCTTCCACAGACGGTTAAATTTTCTTATTTAGAACAAATCATACTTTATCCATCCTAGGCATTAAAATTTCAAGACACCACAATTTATGTCCCCACAATTTTCATCCCATGAAAATGAGTAACATTTTCAGGTGACACACCTTTTCACATTTTCCTAGAATCAGCAGGATTGTAGTGTTAGAAAATATCTTATAGATTTTCTCAATAATTTAACATTTAAGACCTAAAATATCAAGTGATGTTATCTTCCTTCAGTTAATGTAGTAACAAAATCAATGTCATTGGCTCCTAATAGAGAACTCTGTGTCCTATAAGTGCACAAAGGTTTTCATATCCATTCTGACCAAAAAGAAAGATGCAAGCATATTTACCTTTCAGCATCGGTCTTTGATCCAATAACAAACCTAAAATGTTAGTGATATAAGAGTTATTAGATATGTGTGTCTTAAGAAGCTCCAAGCTTAATTGTAAGCTTGAACCTAAATATTACTGAACTTCATAGGCCACTCAAAGTAATAGTATAAATTTACACTAAACTTACCAACACACCATTAAACTTAACAAAAACACATTTAAATTAAAGAAACAATGCTCAAGTTTTGCATGCATTATGAAATAATTTAGGTGATTATCTTAGGGGAGATTTATTTTCTCATAAGATTTATCAGAACACAATCTAGACTAAAAATTACAAGGCACATACACTTTGTACCTTTAGCAAAATCAATGAACTACCACTGTATATCAAGTCTCTGGCCTTCCACTCATATTTTGATTCCAGAAATCATTGTCTTAGCTATTCAATAGGACCCTAGAATTATGAGACAAGGAAGATAGTTTATATTGTCAATTCAGATAAAATCTCTTTACTAAGTCTTTTAAAAATTTTGACATTATGACTAAAGATTAAAATATTGAGTTTTATTTTTTAATTACCAATTAGAATGATCATCTGTGGAGAAGCTGAAACACAAAATACAAAAAAAAATCAGTTATTAATTTAGAAGTATGGAAGAATGACAGCAGATAGCACTTCTGTAGCAACTCCCTAATGTAAGGTAAAACCATTCAGTAATCTCTCTGTCAAAGCAGCCATGCAGATCTCATTTTTCACAAGGGAACATGTGCTCTAGAAGTTAATATATTTAAAATGATCCATGTGTCTTTTGGGATGAAAAGTTTCTGAAATACTGTCAATCAAGTTAGCTAAGAAATCTGCACTACTTCTTCCTAGGTTCTGGTAAAACTGCTCTTCAAAACCCGCCTCTCTGTGCTAACTTCAATTCATGTTTCAGTAAAGGCTTTAACAACAATTTGACATAGATCTGACTTTTGCCTTTATCTGAATTTTATTTTTTCAAAACTGTATCAACATTAATTTTTAAAAAACACTAATAATAAAACTAACCATAAAAAAGGCTAGATGCTTTTACTGTCTAATAAAAACATGTAATATATGCATTTTGGAATACAAAGTACATAAATTGCCAAAAGACAAATATACTAAGAATGTCTTTCAGGTTGGGTGTGATGGCGCACACCTTTAGTCCTTTAATCCCAGAACTTGGGAAGCAGAGGTAAATTCAAGACCACCCTGAGACTACATAGTGAATTCCAGGTCAGGCTGGGCTACAGTGAGACCCTACCTCAAAAAACCAAAACCCCAAACCAAAACTACCCCTCTCCCCTCCAAAAAAGAATACCTTAAAGCTAGCATTAAAAAATACACCGTGGGCTTACAAAAAAAAAAAAAAAAATCACTATTACAACCAACTTAGACAACATGATAACTACATTTTTAGTTTACCCACATCGATTGCCAAAATTAACTGGTATATTTAACTAATAAATTAACCAACAAAGGAAATCTGTATTCATTAATAGTTGACTAGAAGTTGCTAGGTAGATTTTGGATGCCTGAATTTTCAGCACTCAACGGAACTCACTGGGATGGAGACATCTGGCTGTCACTGTCTTCGTCTGCTTTACACGGCTGTATTTTGCCATAGTAAAGTGGATCACCAACAGACTGCAAGACAGTTAGCCTTGTTTTCTGATACTGATTACCAGCTTCACATTCAAACACATAGTCATCTTTCACCTCCTGAAAAATACAAGAACATTCCAAATAATATCTTCTCAAGTAGGTGATCAGAATTAGCAAAAATCAGGAATAAACACACTTGCTAACTTATGTATGGCATAACAAACATCTGGCAATACAGACAAGTTTAAGACTGGATAAAAGAATAAAGCTCAGAACTGTACATTTATTTACTTATTATTTGCAAGCAGGGAGAGACAGAGAAAATGGGCGTGCCAGGGCCTCTAGATACTGCAAACAAGCTCCAGGCACACGCCCCACTTTTGTACATCTGGCTTTATGTGGATACTAGGTTATCAAACCTGGATCATTAGGCTTTGTAGGCAAGTGCGTTAACCACTGAGTAATCTCTACAGCCCATAACTGTACTTAAAAAAAAAGTCTTTGGGCTAGAGAGATGGCTCAGTGGTTAAGGCACTTGCCTCCTGTGCCTAGGGCCCTGGGTTGAATTCCCCAGTATCCACATAAGCCAGACCCACAAAGTGGTGGCCCTGGTGCTTGCTCGCTCTCTCTCTCTCTCTCTCTCTCTCTCTCTCTCTCTCTCTCTCTCTCTCTCTCCTGTATTTCTCTGCTTGAAAATGAATAAATAAAATCTTAAAAAAAAAAAAAGGCTTTAACATCTACGATGGTTCAAACACACCCCAAAGTCAACAAGACTATTGTCTTCACATTAAAGGTAAAGAAGCTCAACCTGACTTGTGTGAGATCCTCTAGCTTATAACCTAAACCCTCATAATGTATTGACCCTCCATGTTTGGCAGTACTCATAAAAATAATTTTTGTGTTGGTTGGCTTTTTCAAGATAGGGTCTCACTTTAGCTCAGGCTGACCTGGAACTCACTCTGTAGTCCAGGTTGGCCTTGAACTCTAAGTGATCCTCCTACCTCTGCCCCCCAAATGCTGGGATTAAAAGCATGCACCACCACACCCAGGTCTAAGAATCATTTTTTTAATGTGTGAAATAAATATGGCAGAATTTCATAACACTTAACATATAAATGATAAATGGTTAATTTTAAGACAAGTTGAAAGATCTGTTTTGGCATTAGCCATACATATGAAGCTGCATATGTACAAAGCATTACCTTATTTCAACCCTAGGATTTATCTAATATTAATATAGTATGCCAATTTCTCCCTTTAAGAAATTATTATTACAATGAGAAAATTAAAATATTTTCATTAAGAGACATCCTTAAGTCAGGTGTGGTGGTACACATCGGTT
Organism: Zapus hudsonius; assembly: GCA_004024765.1. Taxonomy (NCBI): domain Eukaryota; kingdom Metazoa; phylum Chordata; class Mammalia; order Rodentia; family Dipodidae; genus Zapus; species Zapus hudsonius. The sequence continues at coordinate 30,713 of PVHP010002222.1, read as the reverse complement.
ATCCCAAGACACAGGAGACTAAGGCAAGAGACTGGCCACAAGAATGAGGCCAGCTTGGTCTGTATTGTGAGAAACCTTGTCTCAAAAAATAAAAGAGACATCTTTAAAAGAATATACTACTTTGAAAGGAAAAACAAATGAGAACTAGCAATATGCAATGAAAGTAAATCTACAGTTTTCTTTTCTTTTTTTGATAAGGTCTCACTATGAGAACCTGGGCTAATCTCTAAATTTGTGACTCAACAGATAAATAAATACATGAACAAGTTAATAAACAAGTAAATGTCTTATGGCTCTCTAATCCCAGTCTCCTAGTTTTAATGACACCATGCCCCACCATGCCCAGCTCTTAGTGTGCTTTCTTTTCCCAGTGTCTCCTGGTACAGCCCAAGCTTGTCTTCAACTCATGATCCTCTTGTCCCTGCTACCAAGAGCTGGGATTGCAGACAAGGCCTATCATGCCCACTTTCTAAAACTGTATAGTTCTACAATGAAGTAGGTTTTGAAAATGGAAACCAACCTTAAAACAACTATTTCTTCTTGCAATTCATGGAGTCCCAAAGAGTGTTTAAAAACAGATGCATATTAAAATCAAGTGCATGTTTCATAAATTCAGATGTTTGGTTATAAACAGCATCATTAGCTAGGGTGCTGGCACACATCTACAATCTCAGCCCTTGGGAGGAGGAGGCACTACTTCATGGTCATCAGTGGCTATATTCAAGCCAGCCTGGGCTACATGAGAAGCTGTCCCCAAAAACTAAACAATACACAAACATTAGTAAAGAGACTGGCAATGATTACTTACATGGGCTGGCCAGACTGTTGGTTGTGAGTCATCAGATTTGATAGATTTTTCTACTTTGGCATATTTTTCCACCTAAATAATCAATTCAAGATACCAGATAAAATGGAATATTTTGACCAAAGAATCTATACAACACAAAAATACAACATAGTTATTAACACAAGGATTACTTGTATTTAAGAAGTTAAAACTCTAAATCTGCTTAAAATTCTGGTATGTCCAATTAATAAAATTAGAATTTTGAGGGCTGGATATATGAATCAGTAGGTAGAGAAGTCTGATTTCCAGCAGCACATAAAACTGGGTATGCGGCTGGAGAGATGGTTTAGAGGTTAAGGTGTTTGCCTACAAAGCAGAAGGACCAAAGTTTGATTCCTCAGGATCCACATAAAGCCAGATGCACAAGGTGGTGCATGTGTCTGGAGTTCATTAGCAATAGCTGGAAGTCCTGGAATACCCATTCTCTCTGTGTCTGCCTTTCTCTCACACACACTCTCAAATTCAAGAAATAAATAAAAAACATTTAAAACAAAAAACCAAAAAACAAACAAACAAACAAAAATCATACAAAAAAATTGGGTAAAGTGGTGAAAGCCTCTAATCCTAGTAGTTGGGAGGTAGAGACTAAAGGATCGGGAGTTCAAGGTCATCCTGAACGACACAGAAAGTTGCAGGCAAGCCTAGACTACATGAGACACCAGCTAATGATAAAATTTAGGAGTGGTTATGACAATAAAGTATTTCATGAACTGACTTACATCCACTTCAGAAGGTATGGCCAAATTACAGGGACTTCGTTTCCACATATCGACACACTAAAAAAAAAAAAAAGTCACAAAAACGACAAACTAAAAATTACAAATTAATGTACCAAAAAGAAACATAAGGCAAGCTTTTAGACATAAGTTCTGTTTAAAATGCAAATACTTACATTTCCTGCTTTAGAAATTTTGAGGTCATAATGCTGACCTGCTTTTCTTTCCTTTCTTTTTTGTAAGAAATCAAGTAATTTCAATTGAGGGGGAGGGGGACAATGAGACAGATCCTGCTGCCGATTCAGAGAGGACCGTGAGTACCTCTTGAAGCACCTGCAATAGGAGACATTTAAACTTGAAGCAGTTTCTAATATATATGAGACTAAGTAAGCTAGTAAGTACTGAATCCATAATTAAGTCACAAACATTTGTACAACACTATTACCCTGTCAAGCAATGTTCTAGATACTGCTGAAATAAAAATGAACAAGACAAATAAAACACCCATGACCCACGTGCTGAGGTGATAGTTCAGAAGAGATGGTCTCAAAAATCAACAAGCAAAGTCATTTCAGATGACAGAAAGCAACAGTGGACAAACAGTGCTGCAGTGACAGGGAAGAAAGAGGATGATGACAAAATGACATGAGAGCCAAGACATGAATGAGGAGAAGGAATTAACCACTGGGGGGTGGGAGGTTATTTCTGTTCCAGGCATGAAAGAAGCTAAGTCACCATGCTATCCTAACAAGTGAAAGGCTGAATAATTGAAATAGCAACAATTCTTTGATTCAAAAGGTAGGATCACAGGGTAAACCATCACCCCAAGATGTGAAAGATCAATAAAGAAACACACACATCATATGACTTGTTGCGGCACAAACCTCCCTGAGAACCAGTGCTGAGTATAGAAACCTGAAAAATAACTGACTTACACCCACTTCAGAATAAGTGTCAGAGATTAAACTCTAAGGGGATACAGTTATTGGGGAATATCATCTCCAAGAGTTTGAAGAGGCTCTTATACAGTAAATATTGTAGAAAAATTCAGAGGGAGAAGAATCAGAATAAAGTCATAAAACTCACTACTTGGATGCTAACTTAAAAAAAAATCAGTAAAAAAAAAAAAGAAACAAATGTTTACTACAATGCAGTAACTTGTTGAAAAGTAGACAGACAGACAGACACACACACTCTCTCTTTTTTTCTCTCTCTCTAATTCAGGGGATATGTTTGAAAAGTGAGAAAAAATTTTAATGGTACTAAAATTTAAGAATCTGGCTTCAAAAACAACAAAAAGAGGTGAATAGGTAAGACCCATTTACATTACATGGGTCTACATTGTAGATTGTATCACAGAAGTCAAGGAAGGACCTTGAAGATCAATAATTATGTGCTTGAATTTAATAAGAAATTCAGTGTTTAGAAGAGATGGTATGATCTTATTTGCATACATGGTAAACAGACTAGACAGGAACAAATCTGGAAGTAGCAAGACCAATTATAAGTTTATTACATCAAAAAATAAAAACAGTGAGGATTTGGGAGTAAGATTAGCAAGAGGCCTGGGGAAATGTAGGATGTGACTTTCTATGATTGGTACTATTTTGAAAGCTGTATCTTTCCTCAATATACTACTTATAGTAAATTAGAATTTAGAAAATGAATACTTTCTGGAACCCTTTTAATTGTGAAAAAGCCAGGTGTGGTGGCACACACCTTTAATCCCAGCACTCCAGAGGCAGAGCTAGGAGGATCACTGTGAGTTCTAAGCCAGCATTCGACTACATAGTAAATTCCAGGTCAGCCTGAGCTAGAGTGAGATCCTACCTCAAAAAAAAAAAAAAAAAAAAAAAAAAGACTGCGAAGAAGCTATAAGATGGGTAACAAATTATTATCCAAAGAGCAGTTAATAATAAGCTAACTTTAACTATTTCCAAATTAATATGCATTCTTTTATTAAGTAGAATAGACAAAATATTTAAAGACAAATGACCATGTTATGAAAAAGACATTCAGGGGCTGAGGACATGGCTGACTGGTACAGCATTTGCCTCTCACATACATGAGGCCCTGGGTTCAAATTCCCAGTACCAGTAAGTAAATAAATTACACTTAGCTATAAACCAATTTTTAAAACTGTGATCCTATTTTCTCAAAACTCAAGTATAAATTACACATAGTTTCTTTTTGTTGTTTCCAACTATCAAAAATTAAACTGGTTATCCAGCATTAGGAAGTAATGAAGAAATTATCTGTTCATTTATGGTCTTTTCTCAGCTTCACTATCTCTTTGGTAAACAGATCATTTACTTATAGGCAGTTAGGTCTATAAAAGATTGTAGAAATATATCATAGCAAAAATACAGCAACTATTTTTTTTAAATCATAATACAAAAAACAATCCAAGTCCACTAAAAATCTTATTTTCAGATTTATCAAAATCAGACAAGTTCTGCTTTGGAGGGAAAAGACAGGACACAAGTCCTGGTGGTTACCTTTTCATCGGGCGTGGATTCATCTTCTGCCTGTTGTAGAGCAGCCTGTTTGCAGTGCAGGCTACTGCAACAGAGGGGTCAAGACACAGTGGCTCAGCTGTAGCCAGGATCAGCTGGCTCTCAAGCAGAAGTTTGTCTTCCTGGTAATACAAGAGTATATGTCAGCACCAGACTTGGGGTTCTAAATCAACTCTGCTCAACACTATAGTAAAATATAGTAGCTCAAGTTTGAACATCAGTGTGTTGGCTTTAGAAACTTGACAATTTTTTAAAAAGAAATTTCTAATGGAAATGCAATAATTTTTAGAAACAAACTAAAAGAGTGCATATGTATCAATTACACAAATATTTACTGAAGACCTGCTAGGTGTCATCCTAGGTTCTCAGATTTGGGGATAAAGCAAACAACCAAGCAGATAAAATTCTGTTCTCCCAAAGCTTGTAGGGTCATGGGGAATCATAGCTCTTTAATTGAAAAACACTGACTGCATTCCTCTATACTATAATAAATATTGTAATATGTAAATTCTGTATGCCAAAATCCAAAGTACATCAAAGGCTTGTTATTGGTACTATATTGTTGGTTTACTGAATTCTATTCTTTTGCTTACTGCTTGAAATATCTTAATAATCAAGTGTGTCAATAATGATAAATAAGAATTTTGGAAAAATAAAAACAAAACAGCTTCCATAGTTTATTCAGCTTTTTGTCATGGAAGCCGCCACAACTGTGTACCACACCTAGTTTCATTCAGTGACCATGTCCACAAGTGCTCTGTGCTTGCTTTAGAATCATGTAGAATACATCTGTGATGTTCTGCTCTGTTCCTTAGGAGAACAGAAGCATACACATACCCTGCTCATAAGCACCTCTAATATCCAGCAGATTGAAATTTGAATTTCATCTGACAAAAAGCTTGCTATGCATTGTATTTAGCTCTTCCTAAGCATCTTTGTAATTTTATAGTGATCACTTCCTGTATATACTTTTCTTTTTTCATGCACCTAATGTGTTAGATTTGACTCAACAATTTAACTGGTTTAGCTAGTTGCTTCTCTGAACTCCCTACAAACTGCTAGTGGATGGGACACTTGGTCTCAACTAGGCTGTACAGTTTTCACTGGGATGACTTTGTCCTCTTCCTTGCATAACAGTCATGGACACATAATAATTGACTATCTCACCTTCACATCAGTAGAGTTCATCAGGTTTGTGAACTGTAAAGTTCTTGTGAGCCTCTTCTGAGTCTTTACATCAAAGAATGACTGTTGCCTAGACCTGTTTGTTAAGACCTTCAAACTAATAATACTTTAAAAATTCTATCGTTTTTTGCACTTATTAGCTTGAATTTCCTAATTTTTTTCTTTGGTTTTTATTTGGCTGCCTAAGATGCAGTTGATACAGGAATGACAACATAAGCACGTGCTCTCCTTTATTCATCAATTCTCAGCTTAAGAAACTGAAGTGCCAAAACCATTCAATGATGGTAGGCTTGTCTTAACCTTACTATAAACAGACAATAGCCAAACTAGAACACAACACAAGACAGGCTCCCATGGTGTTCATATGTACCTGCAACTGCACATACATGTGAATATACCACACACACATGCGCACAAAGAGACAACAGGATAAGCTAGAAATGCTTTAGCATCTGGGATGAAAGTCACTAAATGTAAAAATAAAGCTTTGTCTTTATTTTTTAGAAGATAAAGAACTAAGTTTTACAACAGATACATCACATCAGCCTAACCCTACTATGGTTGCAAGCAACTGGGTTCCATGAGGGGTCACTGCACATATAGAGAATAACTTTTGAAGCTCATTAAGAAATGTTACTTTTTTTCATAGAAATATCCAACTTAATGTAGGAATAAAAACAAAATAACTTTGGCTTAATATTTCGCTGTTTTTTTTTTTTTCTCTTACCGTTTTGGGATTAAAAAGTAACTAACCTGAGTCCATTTATGATTATCACTTGTTATTGAATGAACATCACAGATTAATGTCTACAAGATACAAAAAAAATTAAAACACTTATGCATACTCACACAAATATAAGTAAAAATCTGACTAAATAGTATTTCCAAATTAAGCATTTCCTACCTGCATGGTTGGGCGTAAGAGAATGTGCCTACTTTGGTAGCCAGGAGATTTCATGTTGCTTGACTGTCTATAGTCACGGATTTCTGCTATGACACAGCCACAGTGGAAAATATTAACCTGTTTTGAACAAAAACATTCAGGTAAATTTCATTTTTCAAAAGTCTAAATAATTGAGTTTATTCATTCTTACATTCTGATGAAATATTTTTGGCCATTCACCTACCCTTCAATAAATATTTACACCACTACATAAGCCACTCAAAAGAAATCTTTTATACTGTGACATTCACATCATCCATCAGCCATACTGAACAACTATGATGTACATAATGTGCCAAGCATTATCTAAAATGATTGTCAGATACAGTGGTTGAGATTACCTATGCTTTCAGAATGGAAAGACAAGCAAGAAATAGCATAATGTTGGTTTGTGATAAATACTGTTAAATGTAATAAAACAGGGAAGGGCTTAGATCAGATGATCAGATGATAAAGACCTCTCTATGGGAGTAAGAGTTTCAGGTAAGACCTAAGTCACAAGAATGATCTGGGGCAGATAGTCCCTGATAGAGGCAACAGCAAATGAAAGTAACTAACAATCAGGAGTGGTGGCTCTCAGCGTTTGAGAAGGCTGAGGAGCAAGGATTGTCATAGGTTTGAGGCCAATATGGGTCATAGAGCATTCAGTTCAGCTTGAGCTGAGACCCTGACTTAAATATATATACATATACATGGTGGTTTGAACGTAAATATCCCCCATAGCTTCAGGTATATTTGATTAAGCTTCCTACTTAAGTCTCCAGCAGGCAGCACCCTCCTGGAGGTGTGTCATTGGGGACAGATCTTGACCTTGCTACTGTGTTCAGAGTCAGCTTGCACTCTGGCTGTGAGTTGGCTCTCTGCTATAGATGTATGATGGAATAAGCCACCTTCCTCTGCCCGATAAAGCTTCCCCTTGAAACTGTAAGCCCTGGAATAGAAGCTCTCCTCTCATAAGCTGCTTCTGTTTGGGTGTTTTGTCCCAGCAATGAGAAGGTAACAACAGAAAATAGGTATGGTTGAGTGGGGATGTTACTGTTAGAACATGGACTGTGTGGCCTTTAGCCTTGAAGAAGGTATATGGAAAGAGTTTGAAACTTTAGGATGAAGAGATGCCTTGCAATGCTGTAAGCACAGCTTCACGGATTCCTGTGAGAGATGAAAGACCTAAATGCAAGGAGAACTATGCACTGTGCAGGCTCGGCACATGAGGGGAAAAAAGAGCTTCGTGGGGAATGGGCTAGAGGCAGTTTGTGTGAGAGGCTAGCTGTGCTCTTGGTGTGTCCTGAGAACTGGAGCAGGGCTGGATGGAGAAGACATGGACTGGTATGAGAAGGATGTGGCACAGAAAGCTTCTCTCTTTTCTCTATTCCTCTCTCCTTGCAAATAAGTGAATAAAAATATTTTTAAAAAGAATACAAGCAAGGGATTTAAAGTCCATGAAAGACACTAGTTGAGGTCATCTAGAGACAGTGTTACTGAAGAATATAGGGTTAAACTCTGAAGCATACACATGTGTGGAGGAACAGAGATGCCAGCAAAGAAAACTGAAGGGATAAAGAAAAGAACATCTCAAGAAGGATGTACTTAATCTCATTTTCTTTCCTTTTTGGGGGTTTTATTTATTGAGACAAGATCTGTGATATAGCCAGGTTGCTGTTACCCAGCTATTCCAAACTGTTATCTCTAATGTATAAGCTCTTCAATTAAATGAGCCTTTATCTGAAGTATCAATTCCATAATATTCATAAATTCAGGGTATTATTATTTCCTGATACTGAATGGCTACTCAAAACCATAAATATAAATAAGGTACCCTTATATATATATATATAAATAAGATACTTAAATATATAAATAAGATACATAAATAAGAACCATTAGTTCTTATTTAGACTACTTTTCAATAATATTTATATCAGTAGTTATCTATCCCTTGGATCAATTAGAATTCACACACACACACACAAAGTGTATATTTTTTAAATTTTATTTTTGGGCCTAAATATTAGCCAATTTTAAACTACTTACTTATATTTGTTATTGCTGGACTTACTTTAGTTGTAGCCAACAAGCATTTTAGGATTTACTTTAGCTGCAGAAATGTAGCTGAGGATGGCCTTGAACTACTGATTTGCCTCCACCTCCCAAATGCTGATTATAGTCATGTGCCACCATGCCCTTTCCCTAGAGTCCACTGAAGTGATAAGTGACTCTGACTAATGAGGCTTCTGTGTATTACATGGCGAAGGAAGAAATGGAGAAAAGAGGCGACAAAAAGGACACTTTGTAAAGTAGCCCTGAAGTAAGAAGGAGGGTGGTGAAGCAGCAGCTGATAAAGCTGACAGTACAGTGGGCCTTGGGAAGGTTAGAGCTGTAAGCCCTGGAGAAAGGAACAATCTAGAAAACAAATGGGGAATCATTCATCTACTTTATCTGGCAAGCAAGGACAAATGGAGAAAGATGTAGAAACACTGCTCATCTAGTGTGAGGAGGGAATGGGAGTTCCCTTTATGGCTTCTGTCTCCTCTAAGGATCCAACACGGCTGGGTGAGATGAAGACAGTAAGAAGAGCAGGGCAAGTGAGTGACCTCCAAGAGTGGCATCAACCCCAGTTTCTGGCCTATAAATTTAAAAAAGCTTCATAAATTATTAAAATAATTTCTCTTAGAATTTCCTGAATCTAACTACAGGAAGATTTCAATTTGTGCTTGAAATTTTTATAGCAATTTTGGAAGAACTATTGACATTTCAATACAGAAAAAAATGAGCCACAATAATCATTTTTTCTTATTTTTATTTATCTGCAAGTAGAGATAAGAGATGATAGACAGATGGATAAGAGAATGGGCACACCAGGGCCCCTAGCCGCTGCAAACAACTCAAGATGCATGTAGCACTTTGTGCATCCGGCATTATGTGGCTACTGGGGAATCAAACTTGGGTTGTTAGGTTTTATAAGCAAGCACCTTAACTTCAGTCCCACAATAAGCAATTTTTAAAAAATAAGCCATTTTTTAAATAAGCAAAGTATGTCTTATTTCATGTTCTAAACACACTGAGAACATAAAAAGATATTAAATAACATAGGTCTGGTGGCTCTTACCTGGCTCAAATCACAGCCCTCAGGTGGCTATCAGTGACAGCCAGGATTAAAAAGGGAATCCTTATCTTCAAAAAACAAAATAAAAAGCCAGGCATGGTGGCACTAGCCTTGAATCCCAGCACTTGGGAAGCAGAAGTAGGAGGGATTGCCACGAGTTTCATGACAGCCTGGGACTATAAAGTTAATTTCAAGTCAGCCTGAGCTAGAGTGAGAAACTATCTCGAAAAACAAACGAAAATAAAAATAAGAAGTATACATGCACATTAAAAGTTCACACATATGCACACACAACAAATGCCACTGTGCTAAGCAGGACGTTTAAAAAGAGAACCGATTTTTACCTGAGATTTTTCAAGGAGATCAACCAAAATAGGAGGCAATTCTTCTGCATCTAAGTATTCAAGCAGTTCCCCTTCTTCATAAGGCAGTCGAATGGTCTCAGAATCTTGAATTTAAAACAGTTTATAAAAGTGATCAAACTCACCAAAAAGTTAGGGGCATAATTTATATGACTTTAAAAAATAATAGGAGGGCTGGAAAGATGGCTCAGCAGTTAAAGGCACTTGCTACAAAGTCTGCAGGGCCTAGTTCAAATCCCCAATACCCACATAAAGCCAGATGTACAAAGTGGCACATGCATCTGGCATTCCTGTGCACCAACAGGAAGGAAGCCCTAGTACACCCATTCATATTTTCTATCTCACAAATAATTTATATACATAAAAAAAGTTCACTGTAGACAAATCAATCTGGAAATCAGAATAGCAAATTGGACCTCATCTAAAAAAGTTGTCACTTTTTAGACAAAATTCTCCCAGTGTTTCATTTTATAATTGATTACCAACATAAGGAAAACTAGTAGACTGCAGGTACAGCTCCATGGTACATGTCTCTTGTAGCCCAGACTTGCCCCAAACTTAACTATGTAGCCAAACACCTTGCACTGCTGTGCCTCCTGTCTGCACTTTTTGGTGCCTAGATTACAGGCATAGACCACCCACAATGGGCAAGCATTCTACTGACTGAGCTACAACTCCAGCTTTGTAAATTAATTTCCTAACTAGCAATGGCACACCCAGGAGCCATAGGTTGTTTCTAGAAAAACTTCATTCCAGGGATGGGATACCTTCCAGTGAACTGTTGGCCAGGGAGGTCCCTGATACTTCCAAAACATTACAGGCCATTCATTTGCAAGGCTCTTGGTTGCCTACCATAACAAGATGGTTAGACCCTACTGCTGAAGGCCACATATGCTTGAGCTGCAGGTCACTGAGAAATCAAGCTGGAGCTGAGCTGGAAACCTCTTTCCTGTTAACCAGCTGACAAAAAGCTATTGATGCATGCAGCCCTACTGGAGAGAGAAGTCATCAATAGTGGTGAACAGCAGTGGACCTTGCAAGCCTTAAGACTGGCCAGCCAGGCCAAATGTGCCAACTGGGGCAACAGTGACATGTTATTATGGGGGAAATCAACTGCTCTTTAATTGGACTGGAGGTCCACTGGATGGAAGAGAATACATGCTTAGAACTAAAGACCTAGTCAAAAGCCTATGGCAGCAGGGTAGGTCATGAGCCCCAGGGGAGCAATGTCTGTTGCTGTCTGGCTAAATGCACATACTATGCCCACCAAACTGCCTTGTAAGCACATTTTCAAAATGAATATCCTCAAATATTAGTGCTACTCTCACTTTTGGCTAGAGAAGCTTCTCTTTTCAGATGGTAGTGACCACTGAGATGACTCAAAAAACACCATAGTGCCAAGAAGTGATAATGGAGTGTTCAGTACTGGGACATCTCTATCACACCTTCAAGGCTCAGGGTCCATTGAGGAAGAGGTGGCAGAAAGATGTGTGAGCCAAAGGAAGGGTAGGACTGCTTACAATGCAATCTTCCAGACACAAAATGACCTTGATATTCATGACTTCACAGTGCCCAACACTACCTACCCAAGACCTTCATAATCAGAGGAAAAGATGATGATATTGAAACAAAATAGACACTAATTGAGAGGGATAAGGGATATGATGGAGGGTGGACTTGAGGGGAAAGTGGGGATGGGGAGGTAATTATCATGGCTTATTGTCTATAATTATGGAAGCTGTCAATAAAAAGTTAAAAAAATTCCTAACTAGCATAATTCCTTCCACAATACTATTATCACATCAAATTTTCAGATGCCTCTTTAGAAATGTGAGGAAATTGAGAATACTTATAGTTTAAGATTATTCACATTCATGGAAATACTTTTTCTTTTTTTTTTAGTTTTCTTTTTTTTTTTTTTTTTTTTTTTTTTTTTTTTTTGTTTTGTTTTTTCGAGGTAGGGTCTTGCTCTAGTCCAGGCTGACCTGGAATTCACTATGTAGTCTCAGGGTGGCCTTGAACTCACGGCAATCCTCCTACCTCTGCCTCCTGAGTGCTGGGATTAAAGGCATGCACCACCACACCTGGCTTGCTCAAATGGCAATGGATTCACTTAGTGTTATAGGTTTCGCACAGTATATTCAAAATGCAGCATGCCTAAAATATCCAACACTACATTAAAATAGAATCAGTAATGAAAAAAGGAAAATGGAATTGTTTTAAAAAGTATTTTCTAAATTCACTTTAAAGATACAATTGAATATTTTTCAAATGCAAGTTTAAAATCATAAGGAGAAAAATTCTGCCATAAAATTTTGGCTTTTATTACTTAATTTTCATGGATTTAAAAGACAAGCCCTTGAGCAGGTTAAGAAGCCGATTTTACAAAGCACAGCTGCTCTGTGAAAGGTGTACTTTGGAAGGTCTTACCTGATCCATTTTTCCCCCTGAGCATCAGAGAATACCCCTCGTTTCCTGGGTAAAGATTGACCACTAAACATGACAAAGACTCTTGCATAACAAGCTTCTCTAACAAGTTCACATTTCTTCTTAATTTCTGCTTTAAAAGGAGACAGAGTTCATGAAAACAGTACAGTATAGCCTTGAAAAACAATGCATACTTAAGTAAAATCAGATCTGAATCCACCTCATGGAATTCTTTCCAAACCGAATCATGTGCCTATGGGGAGTTTTCACAGTGCTACAGCTGGTATATGTAGAAGAGCAATGGAAACTCAATTTATTACCACAATCGTGTTTATGCAAATTAATTCATATCATAAAACTGTCTATATGTGGCTGCACACAGCTGTAACTATGAGACCCTGTCTCAAAAAAATGCTTAAATATAAGTATATAAAACATATAAAATATAAATGTAAGATTTGGGGCATTCTGTTTAGTTATATGGCAATAGGTGCACAGTTCTTTTAGAAATGCATATTTTAAAAAATTATTCATTCTTTTTTTAATTATTATTTATTTGGAAGCAGAGGGGAGGGGGAGAGAGAGAGAGAGAGAGAGAGAGAGAGAGAGAGAGAGAGAGAGAGAGAGAAAATGGTCGTTCTAGGGCCTCTGGCCACTGCAAACAAACTCCAAATGAATGCATATACTACTTTGAGTATCTGGCTTTATGTGGGTACTAGAGAATCGAACCCAGGCTGTTAGGCTTTGCAGGCAAGCGCCTTTAACCATCTCCAGCCTGAAATGCATAATTTTGGAAAAAAAAACCCACTTAAATATTTAACAACTTATTATATCTTTCTTAGATATTTATGTTAATATATTTATTTTTATAGGATCTCGAAATACCAAATATTTTTTGAGTACTATATTAAAAATGTAACTTATTAATATAAAAATTATAAATTCTTGATCTATCATCATCACAGAACAAAAACACTAGGAAATCTGAAAATTAAAAAAAAAAAAAAAGCACCAAAAACCTTTAAGGACTTCAATGTAAAACAACAGAGAACAACAACACAATCCATGAGCTGAAAGCAGCGCATGCTATAATCAAAGCCCTTAAATAGGCAGGAAGATCATGAGATTTAAGCCATCCTGGGAGACAAAGCATGACCCTGTCTCAAAAATCCAAAATCAAAAGTAAAAAACCAACAACCAAAACTAAACATTTTAGTCGTTTAAATGTAACATACCATTTTACATTTGTGGGTCAGTGACTAATTGGCTTTGCTTCTGTATCTCAAAAGCAGCTATAGAAAATGCATGCATGCCTGTAACCTCAGTACTTGGAAGGCTGAGGCAGGAAAATACACATTCCAGGCCAGCATGAGACACAGACCATAACCTTGCCTCAAAAAACAAACTATATACATATACAAATAAATAATAGATGTGGTAGGTGCCAACAGATTTTTTTTTTAAAAAAACAAAAACATGATAAATCAGATTTAGCTGATGGGCAATGAATTATCAATCCTAATTTAGAATCCAAGATGATGGATACTGACAATAGATTTTTGTGATGATTTCATGAATACATACAAATTTATAGGTCAAAAATGTATACTTGAGGGGCTGGAGAGATTCCTCAAAGGTACTTGCTTCTAAAACCTGCTGGCCCAGGTTCAAGTCCGTGCATGAAGCCAGATGCCCTTAGTGGCACAAACATCTGGAGTTTGCTTGCAGCAGGTGGAGGCAGTGGTGCTCACTCTTTGTTTCTCTCTCAAATAAATATTTTTAAAATGTATAATACCTATTATGTCAAGTATATTTGAGCAAACTTATTTTATGATTTATAAATTAAATATTTTCCTAATGTAAAGGTTAGATGTTACTAAAGTTCCACTGGTTTTTGCTTGGATATTAAAATGTTGATTTTTAAATGGAAGACAACAAAAGCCTACAAAAGTCTCTAGTCTGAGAGTTTAGGGAACGCTGAATCAGCTTGATGCCCAGGCATTTAGTCAACCCATATGAAGACCTCTCAAAAAATTCCAACTTTGTTTTTTAAAAAACAAGTAAATTTCTATTATATTTCAACTGCTGGACAGTTGAAATATAATAGAAATTACACAGGACACAGTTTATCTTTTGATTACTAAGTTCCTAATACAACACTTTAATTCCTGTATTTCCCTGTAATAGCTTTCACTGACCTAGCATGAGTTTACAAGTGACTTCTCAAGAGGAAAGAATCAAGAAAAGATGGATACTGCACTTTTTGCTAGCGACCTTCCCTTACGTGGTGAGCATTGACTGGCCTTTCTCTGCTACCTCATGATCCTGCCGGGTACCCGATTAGACAGGGTACCAGGCAGCAAAGAACTCACTAGTGTCTGGTTGGAAAAGATGCCAGTTCTACAAAAATATAAATCATTAACTGTTTTAAAGGCAATGCCTCTAAATTTCCTTTTCCATTGCAACTAAAAGGCTCCGATACCATAAAAAATTTATACTTACCTTAACTTCAGGTTCTTTTTCACATTCTTCAACATATAAGTCATAAAGCTTTTGAAATATAGACTTTCTATTAATAAAATAAAAACATGAAGTTAGTATAATCATGAATTGTGTTTTTCTCTGTTCTTAAGGCTTTATATAGTTATATACATTATCTTGGTACATGGTGAAATTTGGTATGTTTGTAGACCAATATGGAGGTTAATTTTTGTATGTTAATTCAGCACAGTAAACTGGAATGCCTTTTTCCAAAGCTAACCACATGGATATGCATACATTGGTAATTTATATTCAAGGCCAGTCAGTGATGCATATACTGGCAAGTCGTTACACATCCAGAACAGCAACAGCTCATACTTGGTTTTCAAGACAAGATCTTTCTTTGTAGCCCTCCCTGGCCTCAAATCTGCAGTGTTTCTGCTTCAGCCTACCAAGAGTGAGGATTACAGGCCAAGCCACCACGGAGGCTGGGGTTGGGTATGGTACTTAATACCAACTTAAGAGTTCCCAATACAAGTTGAGTAAGTATCCCCATCTACAATGCTTAGGACCAAAATGTTTTGGTTTCTTCCAATATTGGAATACCTGCATCTATCTTAATAGGTAAATTGGGGACAGAACCATAGCTTATGCACAAAAAGTACTCATTTTATACATATTTTTACAAATACTCAGAGGATAATTTTGTACAATATCTTTACTGTGTCTGTATTCGGACTACAGCCTGTCCCATGAAGTCAGATGAAGTTTCAGATTATGGAATATTTCAGAGTTCTAGCTTAGGGATGTTTAACATGCAGATGCAGCATATCATTTTCAGTGTCTAGCAGGAGTATAGTAAATGGTGCTTAGCACTTACTACTCGATGTTCTCATACCTTCCACTAGATATGTACTTCCTTTTAGGTGGTCTCTGACGAGCACTTTCAATTATATACTGAAAAAGAAAATTTATGAAAGTAATTTGAGCAACGATATTGCAGTACATATTTAGACAATATGCTAGGTGAAGAAGGCCAACGAGTCCCCTGAGTCTCTGACAAATGCCAAGCTACATCTTATAGGGAAAAACTACTTAACCTGTAAATAAATGTTATAAAAAAGGGAAATTTAAATTACACTAAGATTCAACATAGTATTTCAGTGCTATACACTGTAATTTTACAGGGAAAAAATATTTTCAATGTTTTATGGTTAAATGCATTAAAAGCTGCACATCTGATTACAATGACTCTCTTTTTGGTAGAGAATTTATCAAACTAGAAAAACTTTAAAAATTCTATGGCCTTGTTCAAATAATTTTTATTTTACGGCATATTAGTGAAAATTCTAAAAAGTATACAAATATGACTCAGTTTTACATATTTACAGCCAATTAGCATACATAAAATTCTGTATTCCTATGAAGACTACTACAACAATCTCAAAATTGAGTTTCAGTCAATTACCAACATTGTGTCAACATGTAGCTTAGTCATGCCTCACCTCTGCACGATCCAAAGCTTGTTCCAAGGCTTGTTGCTGTAAAAAGCAAATAGTATATTTGGCAATATTAGTTATTTTCAAAAAAAAAGGATAAATATTTAAAGTAAGTTCATTTTCTGAAACAAGTGCAATGTGTCATTTTTCTCCTCCCTCACATTGTATCATTAAGTTATGTAACAAAGAAAAATTGAGGTAGTTTTGGACACTCGATCATGATGAGATTAAAAAAAGGCATCACTTGTTAGTACTTGTCAGCTTAATATGCTGGCATAATTAGGAAGGGTCTCGTTAATCTACATAAAGGGCAAGGTGAGGTGAGAATCCCACTGTGACAATTCCAACATCACTCTGACAAGGCAGGGACAGGCAGGGTACTAAAAGCAATATAAACTATTTTTCAAGGTTTGTAATACAGAGCAAGGGTTATTTAATGTAGTCACTGGTGCTCATTTACCCCAGCGAATGCTTAACAAACAAGCCTGGCACAGTGATTCAGGTCTGCAATCCTAGGATTCAGAAGGCTGTAACTCTGAGATCAGCCTGGGCTACACAGGCAATTCCAGACAGCCCTTGGAGAGGAAGAAAATTTTTAAAGCATTAGAAAGCTTCCCCCTTCCCTTTGCCCTCAGTCATTAATGGGTTCTTTCTTTCCTTTCTTTGTTTTTAGAGACAGTCTCACGGTTGCCCAAACTGGTCTTGAACTCAAGGCAATCCCACCTCAACTTCCCAAGGGATGGGATTAGCATGTCCAGCTAGTCTTTAAAGTCTTAATAACACACGCTAAATGCCCATTTCTAAGAATGTTTAGGAACAGAACTATAACACTGGGAGGCTACCATTGATGCAGCTGATGTTTTAGGTGGAGTAAGAACATTTACAAATAAATACACAGTAAATTTATTCATTAAATTTCACTTTGGGAATGGAGAGGTCTTACTATAGATTTACTGGCCTAAAAGTCACTTTATATTACAATCACAGCCTTGCTCCTATCTCAGTCACCTGAGCACTAGGACTGTGTCAGCCGCCCCTCCCTCCGGCTTATTTATTTATTTATTTATTTTTTGAGGTAGAGTTTCACTCTTGCCCAGGCTGACCTGGAACACTCTGTAGTACCAGTCTAGCGTGGAACTCATGGTGATCCTCCTGCCTCTGCTTCCTGAGTGCTGGGACTTACTTATTACTTTTTAAAAGCTGTAAGTAAAGAGAAACTTTCTTTCTTTTCTTTTTTTTTTTTTTGGTTTTTCGAGGTAGAGTCTCGCTCTAGTCCAGGCTGACTTGGAATTCACTCAGGGTGGCCTTGAACTGACAGCAATCCTCCTACCTCTGCGCCCGGCAAGAGAAACTTTCAAAATGAGAAATCTGCAACCTCCTTCCAAAGTTTCAGAAACTGACAAAGCTGAAGTCAACGACTAACACATCGATTGGTAACTTGGATGTGATGATCCTGCTATGGAACTGGGAGATCAGCCACATAGTTCATAAAGATTCTGACATGGTAGTAAGTATTTTTGTAGTTTGGATGCACTTGTTTTAAATGCATTTAAAAAAAGTATTTTATTAGTTATTTGAGAGCAAGAGTGAGGGAGCACGAATGAGAATGGGAGTGTTCGGGCCTCTTGCTGCTGCAAAAGAATTCCAGACACATGTGCTACATCGTACGCCTCACTTTATTTAGGTAGTGGTGAATAGAACCCTGGTTAGCAGGCTTTGCAAGCAGATGCCTTTAACTACTGGGCCATCTCCCCAGCCCCCTATATGTACTTCTTTAAAAAAAGTATTTCTGTGTCTATAATACAGAGATGAAGAAAGAGACTGTTGTAAAGCACAAACTTTGACACACCAAGTTGTAGCTTACCATTGTGGCATAAAATAGGGATCCAAAGAGCAAACTTAGGTGCGTTGTCTTATATATACTGCAGAAGTAAAAACAATAAAATAGACATGTTAACACAATATTTCAGGAATTGCCTAGGAAAATTACATAAGGCACATATATTTCTAACAACCTTCTCAAAAATCTGCTACAATACAATTCTTGTACTACAACCACTTATTCTGAGAAGTGTTTTCACTGGGTAAAACAAAGAAGTTTGCAAGTTTAAATAATTATCTGCCTTTTCTTCAAAAATATTTAATGCTGGGAGAGAAATATTTTTTTTAAGTTTCTTCTCTTTCATCCAAATTGAAGCTCTTGCTCTTCTTGAGGATTCTACAGCCTGCCCTGTGGCTTTCACAGCCCTCCTATTTCCTTCAAAAACCTAGTATGACATTTGCTAATGAAAGAATTCTCTAGAATTCCCATAAATGTTGCAGGCTACATTTTCCAGATAGATCCAACCTTTCTTCTCCTTATGAAAACTAGACAAAATTCTGAAATACCTTTCCTATACCTGACACAGGGGTTTCTCATACTGGTTGCAAAACCAAGAGCCTGATGTTGATCCATTTCCCACCTTCTACAAACTGATTGGTTGGTCTAGAATGGGATCTAGGATTAGGTGACAGCAGAGTTGAAGCTCAATGTCCAATCTCTTCTTTCTAGCACAGAGATAATATGTCACTCTGCATCTGATGATAAAGGTTATTTTAAGTATAATTCTTCACCTAATTCTGTGAAACCCCAGCTATATGCCAACACAAATGAGTTAAAGCACAACTTCTAGGGACAGAATACAAGATTTACCATGCAAAAGTTTTTAAAATATTTTATTTATTAATTTTCAAGCAGAGAGAGAGAGAGAGAGAGAGAGAGAGAGAGAGAGAGAGAGAGAGAGAGAGAGAGAGAATGCACCAGGGCCACCACCTTATGGGTCTGGCTTATATGGATCCTAGGGAATTGAACCTGGGGCCTTAGGCACTGGAGGCAAGTACCTTAACCACTGAGCCATCTCTCCAGCCCGCAAAACTTTTTTTTAGGGGGGGAGAGACTCCAAAGTTTGGTCAGTACATCTTAAAGCAAAATTGTATTTTGATACTAGTTATTTCTTAAAACCTAAATGCACAGATTCCAGGAACAATCTAAAAGAAAGAAAGAAAAGAAACCAGAAATGATATGATTCCTGTTTGGATTGCTTGTTTTCTGACCTTATGTGAAACTTCTCTGACCACTAAAAAGCTAAATCGATCTACTTACAAGAAAATGTGATGGCTCTGAAATTAAGGTTTCTTTTTAGTAAACTAGTAGGGGAAGGATGTGTCTTTCAACCATTTTCAACCATTAGGGAAAAACCAGCATAGCACTTCCTGTATCTGTCTCTATATATTGACCCAAACCTGTACACACTGTCCCCAGTGTACACACTGTCTTCATTTAGGTATTTTTTAAAAAATATTTTATTAGTTATTTGAGAGCAAGAGTGAGGGAGCATGAATGAGAATGGGAGTGCTGGGGCCTCTTGCTGCTGCAAAAGAATTCCGGATGCATATGCTACATCGTACACCCTGCTCTATTTAGGTAGTGGTGAAGAGGACCCTGGTTAGCAGACAGTAAAAAAGGAATTCGGAACAAGTGACTTCTTTTCCACTGCAGACCTGTATCAGAATCCAGGCCCTTCCCAATTAATGAGCCTTAGGATCTTTCTTATATTACAGTTTTAAGACCACTCATATCTGAATTTTAGAAAATATCACTTATTTATGTGTTTTGGTGCTGGGGACGGACTCCAGGGCCCGCACTTGCTAGACAAGTACTTATTCTGAGCTAAATCCCAAACCTATCTCTGTCTACATATATAGTAATCTCTGTGTGTGTGTTTATATGCAAACCATCATATATATAGAAACCTCTGTGTGTGTGTGTGTGTATATATATATATATATATATATATATATATATATATATGCAAACCATCCTGATTCTATCACAATGATTGGAGGACCCCCACCAGAGGGTTGGCCACAGAAGCCCTGCACCAGGGGAGCTCTTCGCCAGGTTCAGGTCTGTTCGCCCAGCAGCCTTGGCAAGACCAGCAAAGTATCCAATGCCAATGACATCCCTGATCGACCTGAGTTTTCCAAATACAGCTTTTTAAAAATATATATTTATTTGCAAACAGATGAGAGAGAGAGAAAAAATGGGTGCTCCAGGGCCTCCAGCCACTGCAAAGGAACTCCAGGCGCATGCGTCACTTTGCACACCTGGCTCTTCGTGGGCCCGCGTCCTTAGGCTCCGCAGACAAGCGCCCTAACCGCTGAGACATCTCTCCAGGCCCCACCCCCAAAATTCAGCTTTTTAAACAACTCCGCTTAACCGCTCCCGCAAATCACCCACCTCGACTCAACAGGGCGCCGCGAACATCCGCCCCCCAAAAACCCCGCGAGTTTCTGAGAAGCGCCGCGCGGGGCCCGCGCCGCCTCTACCAGGCCTGGGAGACTTCCGGAAACTGCGGTTGGTCACCTCTGACCCGCGCGGGCTCGCGCGCGCCCCGCCCACCGCTCCGCGCCGATCCCGCCTCCCGCCGCCCCGCCCACCCACTCAGAAACGCCCTCTTCCGGTATTCCGCGCTGCTGATTGGAAGCAGCTAACGGCGGCCGGAAGGGGTGGAGCTTAGCGCGGTGCGGCGGCAGGAAGGCTCCGACTGGGATCTAGAGCTGCTCCCCGGGTTCCGGCTGCAAAATGAGCGGGAGAGTTTAGTTGTCACGTGGGAGGCTCAGGAGAGGCTTAAATTTCTAAACGAATGAAGTTTGGAAGAAGCTATCTTTAAAAAATATTTTAATTTTTTTTGCAAGGAAGGAGAAAGAGAAAGAACACACCAGGGCCTTCAGCTGCTGCAAATGCATGGGCCACTGGGCACCTGGCTTTACCTGGGCGCTGGGGAATCGAACCTCGGGTTGTCAGACTTTGCAGACAAGCACCTTAACCGCCAAGCCATGTCTCCAGCCCCTGGCTCTCTTCTTTATACGACACTATTGCCTAGCTCAGTACTTACTGCTTTTCACTAACAAATTTATAATTCTTTGAGTTACCTCAGAGATGATTTCTAAAACACAGAAACTGCGTTGACAGAATATACTGTAACATCTCTTTATATTTAGGCACCTTGAAGCAACTTTGGTCACTTAAGAAAAAAAATATATATATATGTGTGTGTGTGTGTGTGTGTGTGTGTGTGTGTGTGTGTGTAGGTGAAATTCACAAGAAATTGAATGAACCTTGTTAAATTATGTTAAAACATGAAATCCAGTGGCATGAAATTCAATGGCATTTGAAGTATTTCCAATGTTGTGCGACCCACAACCTGCTGTTCCAAAAACATTTTCATTACTGTAAGATTGTAAGATGTACCTGAGCCCCTCTCCTTCCTCTTCCAGGTTCCTCCATCCAAATATATATATATATATATATATATATATATATATATATATATATATATATATATATATATATATATATATATATATATATATATATATATATATATATATATATATATATGTATTTGCCTATTGTGGATATTTTATGTAAATTGGAATATGCAACTTTTTGTGTCTGACTTCTTCCACTTGGCATAATATCATAGATTTACCTTGTGTCACAAGGAATTAGAGGCCGTGTTACTAAAAGCAGCGACAACTTACTTGGGCCTGTAAATTCAAATGGGTCAAGATAAGATCCAGATTGTCCACAGAGGAGGATACCCAGCTGATTGGGGACAGGGAAGAGGGAAATTGGGGAACTGGGGATACCAACACATTACTTGCTCATTCAATGTATCTAATTATGGATAATAAAGAAAAAATAAAAAAATAGTACAGCCACTCTAAAAAAAAGATAAGAATTTGATATCTCTGCTTCCATTCACATCTGTCTCAGCCTTTCTACCATTAGTTGTGTTTGTTTATCCTATGGGAGGAGTGGTCAGATCTGTGTGGCTAAGAGGCCATTGTATATAGACAGCATAATTTTATCTATCCATCCACTGATGTGCCTTTGATTTGTTTCCACCTTTGGGCTGTTGTGAATGAAGCTACTGGGAAAACACTTGTGTACAAGAATTTGTTATAGGATCAAATGTTTAGACCAACTAGAAACTCAGGATACAACGTTGATAGAAGGGTTTTAGTCACCCTTCAACCTTGCCTGACATGGTGGCTCATGCCCTGAGGAGAACAGAGACAGGCAGATCCCTGGGATTCACTTGTCAGTCGGTCTGCTCTAACGGGAGAGCTCCAGGCCAATGAGAGACTATACCTCACTAAAGGTGGGCAGCATTTCTGAAGAATGTCACCTCTGGCTTCCACATACATAGGCCAGTACACCCACACACTAACACCCACACACTGACACTCACACACACATATGTATATATGTGTATAATTTTTAAATGGAGATAAGTGTGAAGAATGGTTTATGGTTTATTACTTGCAACAAGTACAAAAAACTGAGGGAAAACTCACAAAGTAATATCTTTCAGATAAAGAAAGCAAGGGGGGAGGGCTGGAGAGATTGCTCAGGGGTTGAGGCACTTGCCTGCAAAACCTAATGACCAGGGTTCAATTCCAGTTGCACAAAGTGGTACATGCATCTGGAGTTTGTTTGCAATGGCTAGAGGCGCTGGTGCACCCATTCTCTCTCTCTGTCTCTCTCTGCTTGCAAATAAATAAATGAATAAAATTAAAAAATAAAAGCAAGTTGGCTTTATGGGGAAACATATATATGCATACAGGATTCATCATCACAAGTGGAAGCAGGCACATTTCTGAGCATGCCCAGGGGGGATCATGCTGCTTCATTCATTATATGTTTTAAAAGTCAGGCTTAGAGAGATGGCTCAGAGGGTAAGGTGCTTGCTTACAAAGCAATGAGGCAGGTTTGATTCCCCAGTACCCACATAAAGCCTGGTTGACAAAGTGGTGCATGCATTTGGAATTCTTTTGCAGTGCTGGAAGCCCTGGTGCGCTCTCTCTCTCTCTCTCTCTCTCTCTCTCTCTCTCTCTCTCTCTCTCTCTCTCCAAATAAAAATATTTTTAAAAATATTTTATTTATTTATGTCAAGAGAGAGAGACAGAGACAGAGACAGAGGGCACGCCAGGGCCTCCAGCCACTGCAAATGAACTCCAGACACATGCGCCCTCTGGTTTTACATGGGCACTGGGGAATCAAACTCAGGTCCTTCTGTGTTGCAGGCAAGCACCTTAACCGCTAAGCCACTTCTTCAGCCCATAAAAATATTTTTTTAAAAAATATCAGAGAAGAATCCCTCATCAGTGGAGAGTTTAATATTTTAGTAAAGTTCACTCTTGACTGCAGCTTCTTAAACTGTAGTTTCCAACCCAAATGGGTTTGTATTATTGAATGCGGGAGTATTAACGAACTTGGTAACAGTAAATGGTTTCTGAACACAGTATAACCAAAATCTAATTAAAAATCAAACACATAATGAATCTAACATGTCTCTGGCAGCACCCACCCATGTTACATCATTCAACTGACTTCATGAAACCTTGGCTCTGAACACAGAACACATACACTGTGCACTTCATGTGACATCACACCGTTCAACAACCAATGAAAGTGGTCAGAGACACCTGATCTCAGATTTGAGACTATGGGATGTGTTCTAGAAACATAATAGTTTAATTATAGAAAACCCCAGCCCCCAACATGTCAGTAACAGTTTCTGAAATGACCCAAAATATGCTTCTACCATTTTGTGCTACGTATTAATGTGAAGCAGTGTTCTCAGCATCGATGATTATAAGATCCAAGTATTAACTATAAAGGTTCAAAATGTTCTCCGTTCTGCAGTATTAAATATTCAGCCAAGATCCAGTTCTTTATTTAAAAACAAGTAAGTAGGACCGGGGAGGTGGCTCAGCAGTTAAAGACACTTGTTCAAAAATAAGCAAGCAAATATATCTCATTAATATACAAATTTGCTTTTGTTTTCAGTAAATGGTAAAATGATATGTATCTGAGTTGCTCTCCCTGGTCTAGTGCCTCAACCTCCTCCTTCCACTCCAGGTACTGCCTGTGTGTGCCTTCAGTGCAGACCTGGTACTTCTTTTATTGAAATTATTTTTTATTTTAAATATTTTTATTTTAAATATTTTTAAAAATGTTTTTATTAATTCATTTTGAAGCAGAGAGAGAGAGAGAGAGAGAGAGAGAGAGAGAGAGAGAGAGAGAGAGAGAGAGAGAGAGAACACCAGGGCCACTACAAGATGGGTCTGGCTTATGTGGGTCCTGGGGAATTGAACCCAGAGCCTTAGGCACTGGAGGCAAGTGCCTTACCGCTGAGCCATCTCTCCATCCCTATTTTAAATATTTTTATTTGCTTTTGAGAGAGAAAGAGAGAGAGATTGAGAATATGGATGGGCCAATGCCTCCTGGAAGTCCAGACACATGTGCCATTTTGTCATCTGACTTTACATGGCTGCTGGTGAATTAAACCTAGGCTTTGAACACAAGCACTTTCGACTACAGACCCATCTCTCTAGCCCCATTCTCTCTCTCTCTCTCTTGATTTTGAGTCATATATTATTTTTATTTAAAGATGTTTCCTATAAGATTTTAAAACAACAACATAAACTGAATAGTGATTTTGAAAAAATAATAATCACCATAGAAACACAAAAGTTCAACTTAGAATCAAGCAGCAGATGAAGCAACATGTGGAGTTAATTACACAGTCATTTAAAAGGGTACCATGAGATTTTTAAAGCCTTAAATCATTCAAACGGATACTCAGGGTTTTCTTCATTTAGAACCAAATTTTCTTCTCTTTTTTTTGATATTTATATTGTCCAAAATTAGATACATTGTATTAGTAAATATTATGTTGGTATCCCCGATTCCCTCCTCCCTGTCCCCAATCCAATGGGTATCCTCCTTGGTGAGCATACTGGATTGTTCCATGGGGTAGGGGGTTATGGATAGCACAAGAGGCAGCCAGGTTCCCCCCTTGTGTGTTGTTGCTGAGGGGGCGATGTCTCTGGATGTTCTCCCCCTCCAAGACTCTTACACTCTTTCTGCCCCTCTTCCCCTCAGTTCCCTGAGTCATGGTGGGTGAGATTTAAGGCTGGTTTATTGTTGAGATCTTTATGGCCTCTATACTTCTGCTTTAGGTCATGTTGGAAATTGTTGGTGTCTGTCACGCTGATTTATCCTGGGTTGACTGATTAGCTGTGCTGATAGATCTCTTGCTATCCTGTCACTCTCTCCAGGGTTTCATTTGTGGGGCTACATGATAGGCCTGGGGTGGCTCGTCTATTGCCAGGATGTCAGCCCTCCTCCTGTAGCTCTTTGGTGGAGTTGGAATGACCTCAGCTCTCTCACTGCCTCCTGAAAAATATGAACAGGATCTCCATCGGAGAGTGAGCTCAGTATGGGTTAAATGTGACACACATTTCTAATTTGGTGAGATTCTATTGGGATTAGCCTCTCTGTAGTTCTCTAGTAATGGGAGTTTCTCCTTGGGGGCCCAAGTTTTAGTTCCCATAGGATTTTGACCTGAGTACCAATTCCAATTAAGGGCTCCTTGACACTGAGTGGATTTCTTGGCCAATTTGAAAGCTGTTGACTGCTCTTCCCAGGTTATGGTGCCTCTGTTGCCCAAATGTTTACTTCTTGGCTCGCTGATCTCTCCCAGGAGGCAGTGTGTTCAGCCTTCTCATGGCAACAGTCTGCACTGTATATCAGTGGTCTCTGCTTTCTCCACATATTATTGACCAATTTCCCCTGGTCGCTTATGTAGCACCTTCCAGCACTGCATATGCTAGCATCTGGGGCCTGGTTACCATTCTGGATCTCAGAGTGTCTTGGTGTTGTGCGATGACTTTCTGTGGTTTCTTCAACAATAGGATCTTACCTTTGGCCTGGGGTGGGTATTCAAGAGCTTTGAGGGCTGGAGAGATGGCTCAGCAGTTAAGGCACTTGCATCCAGTGCCTAAGGCCACGGGTTCAATTCCCCAGGACCCACATATGCCAGACCCACAAGGTGGTGGCCCTGGTGTGTGCGCTCTCTCTCTCTCTCTCTCTCTCTCTCTCTCTCTCTCTCTCTGCTTGGAAATGAATAAATAAAATATATTTTTAAAAAAAGAGCTTTGACAGAATTCTGTCTTGTTTTAGGGACCTTGTGGGTCTCGGTGATCAACAGCTCAGTGTGGGAAGGAACCAATGACTGTGCCAGGGAGTTCCAGGTCTGATCCATTTTTCATGGGATTAGGCTTCTTCCCATTCCATTCCCGGCCCATCTTAGCAGGCGATACCCACTTCTTCCTCGAGAGCTTACTGTATGGAAATAAGGATTTTATGATTACAATTCATTATTGGTTCAGCTTATTGTATAAGTTGTTCCGCCTCCCCTCCCCCTTCAGCCCCTTTTACAGTCTCTCATTTCACCTGTCAGGTTTGCTTAGAGTTTAAGCTTAACCTGGTTAGGAACTGCATATGAGGGAGAATATGTGGCATTTGAGTTTCTGTTCTTGTGTGAGTTCGCTAAGTAAGATCTGCTCCAAATTTGTCCACTTTTCTTTAAATTTCATCATGTCGTTTTTGTCTTTCTGCCGAGTAAAATTCCATCATGTAAATGTACCACAGCTTTTTAAAAATTTATTTGTAACAAAAAATTTATCTGTGAGCACACACACACACACACACACACACACACACACACACACACGGAGAAGTTGTCATTATTTATTTATTTTGAGACAAGTTCACTTTATGTAGTTCCAGGCTGTCCTGGAACAGGCAATCCTTCTGTCTCAGCCTCCCGATTGCTGAAATCATATGCATGAACCCACATGCCCAGCTGGGCAGCTGTCTGGAGCAACAGAGTCCTGGCTTTCAGTGAATCATAGGCTTGTTTATGCTGCCTAGCTGCAAATAATAAACTACTACTTCATATAACATATATGGGAAGGAGGTCTGTCTCCCTGGAGCAGATAAGTTTATATAGGGAACCCGCTTCAGAACTGTGTATGACTTAATCGGATTGCTTTAAGCCAGGAGTGTCCAACCTTTTGACATTGTAGCATGAAGTTGCCACAGATGCGTTGGGCTGCATTCACACCTATCCTTGGACACATAAGGCCCTTGGGCCCACAGGTTGGACACAATTACATTAAACCCTTTACACTAATTAATTTAACCTTCATGAGAACCCTACAGAGTAGGAACTATTATGATCCCCATTTTCTGGATAGGAAACTAAGGCCAGTACAAAGCAGAGCTGTTTATTGTTTTGAGACAGTGTGATGTAGCCCAGGCCAAGGGTGACCTTGAACTCCTGATCGACCCACTTTGGTGTCACTCTCATTGCCAACTTCTTTTGGCTCGAGCCGCTCCTCCCAACATGGGGCTGGGGTGAAGGCTGCGAGAAGGCGGTGGCAGCGGGATTTGAGAGCGCTCTACATGCGTGGACAACTGTGCACCGTGTGTTCTGGTCACAGAGCTTGTAACAGGAAATCCCGATGGCCAAAGCCTCATCTCCTGTCTGTCTCCATTTTGCAAGACTTCCAATACCCAGATCATGTTGTGTTCTCTCAGGTGAGAGAGCTCTGGCGTCCACAAAATTTTTAATTTTATTGACCTCTGGCATCCACACAATAAAATCTGTATCCTTTATATGATGTCCACCTTTGACCCATCTATGATTGACTGAGGTTTGCAGTCACTCATTTTATATCTTGATGTTTTCTTTACTGTCTGCTCATCATGTTACAAACTTTATTTCTGTTATCGTTTCTTGTATAGCATAGTCTGTCCTAGAACTTTCTATGTAGCCAAAACTGACCTTAAAAACCTGTTCCTCCTTTCTCTCCCTCCAAATTGCTGGGATAACACACTTTCACCATCATACCTGACCTCAAAGTTGATATTTTTATTTTATTCATCTTTATTACTCTCTCTCTCTCTCTCTCTCTCTGTGTGTGTTGGAGCATCTGTACCACCATGTGTGCACATGTGTAGGTCAGAGAACAACTTCTTGCTTGTCCACACCTCAGGATTGTCACTCTGCTGTTCTTTGCAGTGTTCCCCATGAGCTTCCAGAAGATTCTCCCATGTCACCATCAGGAATTACCAGGCTCTGGATTTCTTACATGGAATCTGGATCTCTAGTACTCTAGCTTGAGATGTGAGCATTTTATCCACTAAGACTTCCCCCAGCCCAGGATCTCACTCTAGCCCAGGCTGACGTGGAATTCACTATGTAAGTCTCAGGGTAGCCTCAAACTCATGGCCGATCCTCCTACCTTGGCCTCCCAAGTGCTGGGATGAAATGCGTGCGCCACCATGCCCGGCTAAAAGCTGATATTTTTAAATCAAAATTTTTACTTTGTTTAACAAGTATTTCATAGGTGAAACTCAATTTTGTCTACTCCTTTCCATCAGGAAGGTGATAATGCCTGGTTTTCACTCTTACATTAGATTCATTCTTTAATAGATACAGTTAGTGGATTAATTCAATTGAACCACTAGATGGCAGCACGTCACTTAAAAATAAATTCTGCACTGGCCATGGCAGAAAGGGAAAAAGTTTTTTTGTTGTTGTTTTTCTTTTTCCCTGATGAGAATCTTCATCTCTTCTTTAATTTTTAACTTTGAGAGAAGGTCTTGCTAAGTTGATCTGGCTAGGCTTGGAATCACTCCGTAGCTTGGGCCTGTCTTGAAGTTAGACAATCCTCCTGCGTCAGGCAGCTAAATCACCAGGATTACAGTTTACATAACCTGGAGAAAATATTTTTAATGAGGAATTTTTGGAGAAGCAATAGTTTTCTTCAATCTAGTTTACCTTCCTTTCTTTCTTCCCTCCCATGCCTTGTCTTCCCTTCCCTCCCTCCCTTTCTTCCTTCCATCGTGTTCTAGATTGAACACTCACATAGGCCAGGCATACATTGTACCACTGATTTATATCCACAGCACCTCCACCCCACCCTTTTTTAAAATTTTGAGTCATGGTCTGTCTCATCAAGTTGCCCAGACAAGTCTTGAACGTGGGATCCTCTTGCTTTAGCTTCCAGAGTAACTGGGATTATAGGTTAATTTTCTATTCTTGACTATTATCATTGGACTGAAATTGATTCATGTCTTCCCTTCCTTCCTTCCTTCCTTCCTTCCTTCCTTCCTTCCTTCCTTCCTTCCTTCCTTCCTTCCTTCATTCCTTCCTTCCTTCCTTCCTTCTTGCCTGCCTTCCTTCCTTCCTTCCTTCCTTCCTGCCTGCCTGCCTTCCTTCTTTCTCTCTCTTTCTTTCTCTCTCTTTCTTTCTCTTTCTTTCTTTCTTTCTTTCTTTCTTTCTTTCTTTCTTTCTTTCTTTCTTTCTTTCTTTCTTTCTTTCTTTCTTTCTTTCTTTCTTTCTTTCTTTCTTTCTTTCTTTCTTTTCTTTTCTTTCTTTTCTTTCTCCCCCCATCTCTCTCTCTTTATTTCTACAGACTGTTTATATACCATAGGCTGGCCTCAAATTCCAGACCCTCCTGCCTCACCTCCAGAGTTCTGGGTTTGCAAGTGCACTACCAATCTTAGTCATGTTTCCTAGACTTAAATACTTCTGTCCTGGAAATGTTTAAGTTTACAGGTTGCCTTAACTGTATAAAATGCCCTGGTTACAGTGCAGGTCGCAGTCAGCTTTCTAGTTGTTGCCCAGAAAGAACCCAAACAAAAGCAACTTGTGGAGGAATGGGTGTATTTGGTTTACATACTCGAGGGGAGACGCCATCCTGGCAGGGAAGATGATGGCATGAGCAGAGGGCTGGACATCACCTCTGCCACAGCACTGCAAACAGTGGCAGGAAGGTGTGCCAAACACTGGCAAGGGGGAAGCTGGCTTATAACCCCATAAGCCCTCCCCCGACAACACAGCCATCAGGTGAGGATTAATCAATCAGAATACATTCATTTGTTTGTGGGGACACCTGGATCAAACCATGACAGTGGTGAAACAGGAAAGGTAGACCTTTTCCTTCCCTTGCCATTTAACAACCAATTTCTGGTTCTAATTAAGTTAGGCATGTGTGTCATTCTACTCTATTTGCTTGTTTCTGGGCTTCTTGGTAGTGGTGAGTTCTTTGAGATCACTGATTTTATACATTATTCAATATCAGCCTAGCCCAGTGACATTGGGCTAGACTTGGTCAAATACTGAACAAGGAAGATGCTGCTAGCTCTGAATAGACAGATTGAGAGAGTTCTCACAGTATGAAAATACACGATACACACAAAAAAGTATTTTCTGAAGAAAATTATCCAAGCTTTCCTTATTATGACTTGAGTTGGGATATACTTGAGTTCAGAAAGAAATGAGGAATGGGAGCTAGCAGAACACAGCGATGCTAACTTCTCATAGAAGGAAATGCAAAGGTAATAAAATTAGGATTTTCAGATAAAGGAGAATTATATGTGATGGCTCACACTTATAATCCTGGCACTCAGAAAACTGAGGCAGGAGGATTGCCGTGTGCTCTAAGCCAGACTGGCAACAGTGTAAAACGTGTGTGTGTGTGTGTGTGTGTGTGTGTGTGTGTGTGTGTGTGTGTGTGTGAGAGAGAGAGAGAGAGAGAGAGAGAGAGAGAGAGAGAGAGAGAGTCAATACTAGACAATAGTTCTAGCTGGGTGTGGTGTCTCATGCCTGTAATCCTAGCATTTGGGAGGCTGATGTGGGACGATACTAAGTTCAAGTTCAGTCT